>CAJNDT010005858.1:537500-645000 GCA_905221615.1 Symbiodinium sp. CCMP2592
CCGCCGCCCGGGGTCCACACCTTTCCACAAGAAACCCCCGCCCCAAAGAGAGTGCTAGGCCCGGGGGGAACAGACTACAGCAGGCTTTGACGTTTAAGGCTCAGGATTTAGAGTCTAGAGTTCAGCCGAGTACGGCAGTTAGCTGGAGCAGGAATCACTGTAGAAGCACCTCAACCGTCAACCCCGGAAACCCAACCGGCAACACCTGTACCTTAAATTTCGGCTCAGGCAGCACACCTCCGCCAACTTCGCGGTGGGGGTGAAGATGGCCAATATTCCGTAACTGCCGATTTTTTAGAGAATCTTACACCGAGACCGCCCTCTCAAAGTTGAGTATCCTAAACCCCGAAGGTCCGATTCCTCAAGTTCTTACTGCGCCACCTCCACAATACCTGGTGGCTCGAGGATGCCACCGCGGGCGTCCACGTCGGCGTACCTGCGAGGCGTCGGGGGTTCTGAACTAGACACTGCAAGGCTTTCGTAGTACCTACAGTCTCCGTAATTCCTTGTTCAGTCAGACCCTTGTGCGGACGATTCGGATCGCAGAATACAATCAAAACACGGCAAGAGGCAAGGAAACTACAACGCAGGTGGCGACCACCGAGAACAGTCATCATAGCAAAAGAGCGGGAAGAAGGCAACATAGCGTGACAATGCTTGTGAATACTCGTCAGTACTGCAGCTCATTTTGTGAAGCTTGATAAATGCCAATCATCACCAACGCCCCTCCACCATCATCATACACATAGTCGGTATGCCCGTCAACATCACGACCATCATTGTCAGCATTGTCACCAGTATCGTCAACGTCATCATCACCATCATCATCATCATCATCATCAACGCATATATATATATATACACATAATGCAGCTCATTTTGTGAAGCTTGAAAAATGCCAATCATCACCAACGCCCCCTCCACCATCATCATAAACATAGTCGGTATGCCCGTCAACATCACGACCATCATTGTCAGCATTGTCACCAGTATCGTCAACGTCATCATCATCATCATCATCATCATCACGTGTATGTATATATATATATATATATATATATATATATCTATCTATATATATATATATATATATATATCCCCATATAGAGATTCGGTAGGCCTGGTTCTGCACGTCGTGTGGCGGGCCTACTG
Source organism: Symbiodinium sp. CCMP2592 (assembly GCA_905221615.1). Taxonomy (NCBI): domain Eukaryota; class Dinophyceae; order Suessiales; family Symbiodiniaceae; genus Symbiodinium; species Symbiodinium sp. CCMP2592. The sequence continues at coordinate 538,653 of CAJNDT010005858.1, forward strand.
GGGGACGTTTGCCCATCCTCTCCAATGTAATACAATCCCAGAGAAAACCAGGTAAACAAAACAACGCTGCTACGATGGAGAGTCGAGATAGGGGTAACTTAGGGGTTCGTTCGGATTCCACTTCGAGCTTTGCAACGGGTTTCGACTGAAACTTGCGCAGCTTCGATTGCTTGAGCTCGCTTTTCGCTAACCTTCCACACGTGGATAATTGAAACCATGCCTACGGACATTCATCGTGAACTCTGGGTTGGGACCGCTGGGACGAGATGTCAACTTCCGTCCCTGTACGGATCCTGATCGTATGATACTTGTCCAGCTTTCCTGGGAACTATAAGGTTCACCCTTAAGAACTCATAGGGATCGTGATACCCCAACGTGGTGAAGCTGCCGCCTGCCAAGCTAGAACTGTATAACCTTTCTTTTTAAAAACCGTTCTTACCACTGCGGTACATGGAAAGACAGACTTTCAACTCTGTGCGTCTGTGACTTAAAGGAGATTCGGAAACCGTTGGGTTCTTTCTGCAGTATCCTTCATTCAAGGCTTGGCTGACTCGTCGTGCAACCGCTCTTAGACTAAGCAGTCGACCAGAGAGACGAGGGATCTGGCGGAGGTTTGGTCTCCGCGGCTTCAGAGTCACAGGAATCTACGGTTTAGGGTTCAGGGTTTAGGGTTTATGGTTTTAAGGATTACCTGGACCCCAAAAGTAATGCCCAACTCTCGCTCAAGAATGCTCAGACAATCTATTGCAGACCAAATTCCCAAAGCCAACGCTTTGAGTTCTCCCATTCCCTAAGGGTCCATGTACCCAAATAGTGTATACAATGGCCTTAAAGTATTCCATATTTGGGTACTTTGGGGCCAAAGTATATAGTATTTGGGGTACATGGACCCTTAGGGATTGGCTAAGTCAGCAAGGGTCGGGGCACATCTCCATCTTGTCTGGGTTTATTGCCGGGTCAATGACCTGCCATCCACCAAAGACAGAGAGATCGGTTGATGATAGAAACCCCGCATTTCCCATAATTATAAGGAATAGATGGGAATTATGGTATATTCCTTATTATGGGTCATGCAGGATTTATATCATCAACAGGATTTAGGGCCGTAACCCAAAGCCATACAGGGTACTTTATGGGCTGGAGCTTAAAGTTCGAGGCATCAAGCTTAGGAACTGCATTTGCAGGGCAAGCACAAGATGGACCCTGAGCCGTAAACACGGCACTGTAGGGGCCTTAATGATGACAACAGGTTGTTGTGGTATTTTCGGGTATAGTCAGCAGGAGGAGCCCTGAGGGATAGCATGACTACCTATTCCGACCCCTAAAATACCCCGAAGCCCGGCGATGTGCCCTACTTGTCGGCTATCATGGGGAACTAAAGGTTAGCCTTGTTGGTTAAATAGGGACTACAAAGTGACTATACAACCCAAAACAAGGTTAAAGGTTGCCTACTCTACTACTAGGTTGCCCACAAATGGGGGGGTTGTCAAAATTATGGTCCCTGTTTGGGTACCCAAAAAGGGACCATAGTTTTGACAACCGCCCATGTGGATTAGGATCGTAGCGATGAAGGGAACAGGGGCGAGGATATGCGATAATTTGTGGTCGGGGACAAATGCCGGTGCACACATTCTACTGGGGTTTCGGGTTTCAGGTGTAGGCCTGGATATACCAAGTCGTACTGATTCTGGGCCGGTGTGACCCAAGGAGGTCTGTAAAACCCCAAACCCCAAGGAACGGTCTAAACCCTGAAAGCCTCTTGCCCTAAGCCCAGCCGGAGGGACCACCCAAGCTCCGCCACGGAGCTCGCCGTGCTTGGGGATATAGATAAAGATAGGCTGCTCGTACCTCGAGGGCTTCGGACTTACGGCTTGGAGTTCGGGGTTCGGGCAGAGATGCTTGGGGCTTGGGGTTTAGTGGATCTCCATGGGCTTCGGGTTCAGGGCTCAGGGTTTAGGTGGTTTGGCATGGTTTTCGCGCTTGGGGCTCTGGGTTCTCCGAGGCTCGATTATTCCTTGCACCAGGAGCTCGAAAATCCCTGTCTGGTCTTACTGTAAAAGTTCCGGGTTGTCTGGGGCCGAGGGTTCAGGACTCTCCCGTACCTAAGGGATTGATTGCGTAGGTTTAGTGTCTACGGCTTGTGATAGACCTTGCAGGGAACCCTAAACCTTTAAATCCCGCAGCCCCAAACCAAAGTAAGTCACCTGAACTGGATCGTGAAATCCCCCGTTTTCCAAAACAGACATGAGAAAGAATGGTTCGAAAGATGGTGAGGTAGCGAGTCGGCCTCGAGGCTTTATGGTACAGGGGTTTAGGGTTTATAGGGTGTATGGGGTTTATAGAGTTCAAGATTTAGGGCTTATAGGGTTTAGGATTTAGGGCTATAGGGTTTAGGGTTCAGGTTGTTGAGGGCTTTGGGTTTAGGGTTTAGGAGTTCATGGTTTAGGGTTTCCTACTTATGCCAGCTGTAAGGTTGGTCTTACATGAACCCTGTGGGATGGTTCCTCCCCACATGGAGCTCCCTACGGCGACACCCATCTTGCAGGCTATCTACTTCACTTCTGAGCTATAAGTGCCCCCAAAACCCTAAACCCTAAACCCTAACTCGGAATCCCGATGTACAAGGAACCTATCTTCCTGCCGGCATTCAGGACTTCAAGAGCACAGGGATGTCAGGATCTGCCAGGCTTGGGGCCGGGAGCTTAGCTTCGGGTTTAGCCCTTAGGACCCAGTGCTTGGGCCTTCAGGGTTCAGGAATTCCATGGTTTAGGGTTTAGGGTTTAGGGTTTAGGGTTTAACTATAGTCTCCATTGTAGTTCCTTTTTTCGGGTTGCCTTTCTGGATCGTTAATGTAGAGTTGGTTACACCGAAAAAAGGAACTACAATGGAGACTATAGGTTGGTCTTAAATCACCTGAAACACCACCTCATCGGAAGGCTTCTACTACACTCTGTCTTTTTCGGCGGGGTCACTCGACCAGCGCATCTACAATCATAGCCTCAGCGCACGCTGACAAGCCGCACAAAGGAAACGCTGAATGCCACTCTGAACCCTAAAACCGTGCACAAGATGAGCTCAAAGCTTGCACGCAACGCAACTTCCAGAATCATGATCCTCGCATCCGAAAAACTCGAGAGGTCATGCACATCAACAGTCCTGGTCGGTGCTAACAGCTTTACCTTAAACTACCAAACCCTGCTTTTTTGTAGGTTCTTATTACAAACCCTAATAAGGACTTTATAGGGACCCTACAAAAAACTAGGTTTGGGTAGGTCAAGGTAAGTCACCCAACGCCCGGTCAGCTCCCGAAACTGCAACATCCCAGTGGTAGTTTCTATGTAATGTAATCCCTAGGGCTCCAAGTATACAAATAGTACCTACTTTGGGGTCTAAAGTCTATAAATACTACCTACTTTGGGCTTTTTGGAGCCCCTGGGAATGTAAAACTAACCTACCTGTCTGCCTGACTAAAGAAATGATAATGGCAATGCTCATGATAAAGTACAGTTGCCCACAAGCTGGGAGTAAAGCATGCCACGGCTGTAGATAGTAGAGGGAGTTCTCCAACCGCGCTGAGCGAAGGAGCAAAATCATACTTCAATCCCTACAAGCGTGGGGCCGCCCCCAATATGCACGAAAAAAAACAAAATTTCTCAACCCCTCGATTCCCAAACCTCAAGCCGTCATTAGGCGACGGTTTTGCGTCGGGGGTTTAGGGTCTGGGGCCCCCCTACAAACCTCCCCGGAAGCCCAAGCACCCGGTAGGAGAGCCCTCATGGTCCTTATGGTCCTTAATAGTATGTAGGTAAGAAGAATTCAATCTGGGGTAGCTGAGGGGTTTAGGGTTTAGGTTTGGGGTTCTATCTCAACCCCTGAACCCTAGGCATCAAAACCCTCAAACCCCGAATGCGCAGCCCTTGACCGCTCAAACCCTGTAACCTTAACCATCTGTGCACCAAAACACCTACGCTGGGTTCTTGTCAGTGGATTTAATCTATACTTTAAGTTACCATGATAAGGAAACCATATTCATTAATATTATATCCTTACCATGGTACCTTAAATTGAACTCCTAAAGAAGAACCCAGTAAATCCACAGCCCTTAACGTGAGCCCGGTAACACGCACTAAACGCAAAACCCACATCCAGCCGAAGCACGCCGAACTTGAGGATCTCGTTGTACATGTCGCCTCAGTTTCACTCCAGGACGAGTTGGCCGGTTGAAGATAAATATAACACCATGACGTTGAGAAGCAAATTTCGGTACGAATGTGTGAGTGTGTGTGTGTATACATCTACAAATGTCTTAGCTTGGCTAGTCCAAGGTACATTAGGGTCGGGTTTGCACAGCTAATTTCCTGGACATCAGAAGGGTTTAGGAGTTGCTTTATGTTTTCGCGAACCTGGGGTGAACGGAAAGAGCCAAATGTTTCTGAAGTTGTGCAAACTGCACATGTGCATCATTGGCGCTTATCGATTCCGGAATCGGGAAGTCTGCACCCTTCATGAAACCGTCTGGTATCAAAGATACACATAGTCATAGACTATGAAGCCGCCTGCAACTAGCGTGGCATTCGCCATAACGTGCCCGGAGAACTGCTTGCCAGCCATGGTCGCGCTAGATCTGAGCTACATCGAGAGAGGTTACTACATGCGAATGCAGAGTCTAAACTGCGCAGTGTTCCACAGGATGCCTGGCCTGGGCAAGGGCCATCCTACGCTCAGCTGTATTGCAAAAACTGGCTGATGAATAAAAATCATAACAACAACCACGCTTGTCTATTGCATTGTCCAAAGTTGCCAGAAGATCACAGAATGTCACAGACGTGGCTCGGCGACAGCGTTTCAGCACCAACCCGGCGTCTCAGAGAGTGGAGCTGTGTAACCCAACGAGGGTAATATAGGGGCCTTAATATAATTCCCAACAACACATCCCACTATAGAACCGTTACCCCAAGTCTCAAAATAACCCAAAAGCCTTATATAGTATGGTCTTTGGGCCCAAAAGCCTTAAAATATGAGTCCTGAGAGACTCATATTCTAAGGCTTTCGGGCCCAAAGACCATACTATATGAGGCATTTGGGCTATTTGAGCCTTAGGATTAAACACCCAAAGTAGATAAAATAATGGCCCAATACCTATTAAAGGCCATTATTCTACATACTTTGGGCGTCCAGGTAAACACCAAGAGGATCTTTGGATTTCTCCCGTGCGACCACAGCACGGGTACCGCCAGAGAAGCCTCGCCAGTTGGCGAAGATGATGACCTCGAGGTTAGAACTTAAACCCTGAAAAAATAAAAAAGCCTTCAAATTGTCAAACCGTAAAACCCCAAGCCCAAAAACCCAAAATCCGCAAACCCCTAAACCCTGCAGACCTGGACCCTAAAACCCGAAAAAGGCTCCTGTGCTACCCAAAAAATGCAATTGGGCCCCAGAGTACCCATATGTACTAGTAGTACTTGACGGCCACAGTCTATAATCCGCTTTAGGTATATACATCGGCACTTAGGCTTCTAGGTGTTTGGCATTTTCAAGCTTGACGTTGATAGGGTTTAAAGTTAAGGCCTTATACTACGCCCTTAGCCCATGCCCTGAGCGCGATGTCTTACTCCTTGAACCCTGAACGCGAGATCTGGAACACTATGTATGCGACGAGGGCCCAACACTGCAAACCTCAGCCCTAAAGCCCACAGAATCCAAACCGTTGAACCCTCGGGACAGATCGTCGTCTTTCGTTGGGAACGGCCTCAAGAGACCCCCGGCCTGGCTCCTCAAACAAAACAGGGATGAAAAAATCTGACGCGCACAAACAGCAAACCTGCAAGGCACACCTAAGGAAAACATAGGGACCAGAACAGAGAAGAGGAAGGGCAGCGAGGGAGAGAGGAAGAGACAAAGGAGGACGAGGGAAGAAGGGAAGAGAGGGAAGCGGGAGAGGAGAAACCCTCAGGCCATCAGAAAACATGAACTGAACCCTGGCGCATGCACTGAACACTCACTCTTTCAACAAGCACTTGCACTGAGCAGTGAAAGCTGCGACGCGAGACGGCTATTCACCGACGCGGAGCGAAAGAGTTAAAAGAAGAGACCAGCGCACTAGACCCGGACAGAAACGTACTAGACCATGAACATGGATTGCGTACCTTCATAAAAACAGCAAGAGAACAACACCGGATCAACATGCAAGGACTCTGGGAAAACAATCGGACGATGAGAGCAGATGCATCACCGAGCGCGCCTACGGTCATGGCTACGGCCCCGCTCCCTACCACCGCCCTGGCCCCTGCCGTTCCCCGAGCCACGACCCCGGCCACCGCCTTTGCTTCCACCCTTGGTGGAGGACAACCCAGCCGCCTCCGATCGAGCCCGCTTCCTCCGCATCTCCCCTTGACTGCGTGGCACCCAAAGCTGGGGTCCATTAGGATCACCACCAGCTTCCTTCATCTTGGGGGCAACTGTGGACCGGATGAGGTGATTGATCCTAAGAGCTTGCAGCCCACACTTCAACCGCACATCAAAAATGTGGGTTTCCCCCCACTTGCCCCCGATCGGGTACACTCCGGAAATTCCATCTTTGAAAAAACCAACGTCCCACTCAGTCTTCACGTGTTCGAGAGCATCAGCAGGAAGGACACGAGATAGCCCAGGAGATACGGCCTCCCACATCAACTGGCCGACGCACTCTTTCAAAGTCCAGAATTCCCGGGTGCCGGCATCAATCTCCCTGGCACGATTGACCAAAGCTGGGATCCCTTTGGCCCGCACTCGGGTTAAGGTATCCCACTCGGAAACCCGATCTTCGAGGAACTCCAGGCGAGCATCTACGTTATCAGCGGCCGGCATGGCTGGTGCTGGGGGAGCGCGTGCGCAAGCGAAGGAGTCAGTGGGCAGAGAGCCAAAACTCTGCATTGGGGGAGACTAGCTACCACAGGACCAGTACTTATTCAAAACAAAAGAAAAAGATTTGCCACTTACCTTGTCTGTAACAGCAGTCCGGGGCATGCAATCAAGTCCTCTGCCACCAGATGCCAAGCTTTGTCAAGAGCCTGCGCCACCAGCAGACAAGGCGAAAACCGGAACATTTAACCGAGGTTTCAGCAGACCATGCGGAGCCCGAGACCAAAACGGAGGACAGAAGAAAAAGGAAACATGGACAGACAGAGACAACAAAAGAACGTACGACTACCAAATCCAGACCGACAGCACCCCGCCACCCCACCCACCGTACTAACAACGAGACACCCCACCCACGACCCCGCCAAACGAGACCGTAAAAAACCGACGAAACGAAACATCCTCCGAGACGGGTCGGTGCAAGCACCCGGTGGTCTCCTGCAAGCAGGACCTCCGCCACGATGGGACCACGTCAAGGGGCTAAGCGGGTGGGGGTCCTTGCAAGCAAGTCCTCTCGCACCCTCAACAAGAAATCACCACTGCGACTTACCTTACCTTCCACAGCGACGTTCATGAGCAATGCGACTCCCGATTTGCCCACAAATTTTACCACAAACGGAACAAGTGCGGTTTGCGACCTCAGATCCACGACACTCTTCTTCATGCTTGACCCTGGCATCCACCGTTTGAAACGAACACTTACACATATGGCATTCACGATTAGCCTTAACCGACCCTCTGCACTGGGATTCATGGCTCTGCTGTTTGGCCACAGCGAATGCAGATTTGCACCGGGGGCAACGCCAGGTGGTGAGAAGGGAAGGTGCATCATCAGGCCGACTAGAACACGATCCACGATGCTTGAAAATCGTTTCGTCCGTGACCCCCAGAGGAAACTGTTCTTCACAAAACGGGCAAGTCCTTGTCAACTCGTCTGAACCACGGCAAATCCTCTCGTGCATACTCCTTATTTCTCGCGCATGATGGGTGTGTTTACCGGGCTGGAGAACAGCGTGCTTCCACTCAAAAACTTTACCACAAAGATGTCGACACGGAATGTTGGCAGGAGCCGCAGCCTCCACCTTACAATGTGCCTCGTGACCTGCTAACTGACGCGCATACGACTCCCCCGAAAAAACTCGTTTACAACGCCAACAATGATCCACGAGCAAGGGGTCCAACGGTGGGGGTGCACAAACGGGGAGCAGCCATCGTAGGGATTGTTTGGTTTGCTGTCCTCGCGCACCCAGACCGGCAAGTTCGTCCGCCTTGTCGTTGCCAACATTTCCCGAATGACCTTTAACATAGGAAAACTGCACTAGTCTCACCGCCGCCACTCTTGCAAAAACGGTTCGAGCGTACCTAACTAAGTCAGAGTTTTCAACTGGCTCACCAGTTCCAGTGATGGCATTGAAGGCATAGGAGGAATCGTAGAAGATGGTAGCGGGCAAATCACTGGGGCCCGGGGCCTCGGATTCCAACCACAGGAGCGCCTCTACCATGGCACTAAGTTCTCCAACATTGTTCGTTGCCACTATCGCACCCATAAAACGCTTGTCGTGGGGGGAAAGACAGACCGGGCCGAAAAGTTCAAAACTGGGTTCGAGCGAAGCAGAAGCCTCCCAAATGGCCACTCCCCAACCTGCAAAAGGAGCTCCCGGACTGGGACCTGCTCCATCCGTGAACAAACGCCAACTGGTAAATTCAGCAGGTGGGTCTGCTGAAGGGGCCTGGAGGACAGGGTAGGATTGCATTTTGGCAAGGTCATCCAAGGTGTGTGGTTTGGCAGGGCATCTGTGCTTTGATTGATGACGACCATATACGAAAACTTGTCCACACAGGGGACATTTGGAAACGCTAACAGTGGTGAGAGCTTCATTTTGGACAGCGTGCGTCCCATCATAGTGTACTTGCAATTCCCTAGCATTGTCGGCGACGAAGGAGCAAGCTGGACACTGTAGCTCCACCGGGGCTTGGGGGGGGGGAGACCCCTGGGGGGGCGCCAGGTTTGACCATTGTAAAACGGGGTCACCGACCTTCCATCCATCAAGGATTACACACTGTTTGCTGGACAGACGAGTGCGGGGCAGAGCCTGGTTGATCAACCTAATCCAATTCTTGGTCGGTTTCTGTGCTAATCTAAACCAGTCCATAACCGAGATGTTGTATTTGGACAGCAGCCATTGTACCCAACTTGGGAAGGTGTAGCGAGCCGAGCGATGCTCTTCCAATCCCTCCATCCACCCGAAAACCGCCATCTTGGGAAGACGATCACAATTCATCCTGGCGACATGCCCCAACCAAAGTAGAATACTTCTGTGCATTAGTGTAGTGAAGGAATTCCACTGCACCATCTGTCGCAATGCCTCGTCCGAGTAACCATACTCACGCATGTTATACCTGTCCACACCCAAACAACGACGGATGCCCCGAGCCATGACTTGATTAGCTTTCCGCTCCTGTGCCAAACTCCACACCCTAGATTTGCCGCAAGCCAGCAACGTACCCTCAACGACCGCACGCATAACACGAAGCCTTTTGGTAGTATGAAGACCCATGCCAGCTCCCCTGCCGTGACTTGTACCCAGAGACCAATACTTAGCCACCCGCTTAACAGCATAGAAACCAGCCTGTACACGTTTTTTGGTTTCTGCCCACTGGTCAGCATTGTCACAGTGAGTGGCGCCCAAGTGTTTGAGGGTCTTAGCTTCAAACTCATTCAAAACTTCCCAAATTAATCTCCCACCAGGAACCAGCATGAGCTTCTCCCGTTTACCCCGATGTTCCTCCTGCTCCCAATCACGCAATGTTTGCACAAACAACTGTTCCGCCACTCGGAGCTCCTCCACCCATCCCAACAAGGCAGTATCATCGGCAAATTCCACGTCCCCAACGACACTGGACTTGACACCCCGAGAGGAATGACGTGCATGGCCTGATCTGACCAGTTTCCCATCAACCTTGTATGACCAGGTAATGCCAGGTGTCCCTCCAGACGACTCCGCGGCACGAGCCCGACGACCTCTAAAGGTTAGCATGATAGCATGATGAAAAATGGAAAACAACACAGGAGATGAAGGACATCCCTCACGCAGACCTCGCTCCGTGAGCCAGGCGGTAGAGTAACCATTATGCACAAACGCCCTGAAGGAAGTGTGGTTGTGTAATGCTTTAAGCACTTTCAAAAAAGAGTCCGGAATGCCGAGACGGGAAAGCAGATGCCAGAGAGCTACTCGACAGACACGCGTATAAGCACGGACAATATCAAAACATGTCATTCCCACACACGCAGACTTGGCAGAGACCGAGACCTCCTCAAGCAGCCGACGAACAAACTGTTGCACATCATCAATGCCCCGACCGGGGCGAAAACCATTTTGTTCTTCCGGCATCCATGTTTCCAGCCACTTGCTCAGACGGCTGGCAGCAATGCGGGCCACAATTTTGGCTGAAACTGAGAGCATGACCAGATTCCTATAATTGTTTTTGTCATCTTTGGACCCTTTGTTTTTGTACATTGGGATGCACACGCCGTCCTTGGAGGACTGACACCACTTGTCAGCCTCGTGTCCGTTATCCGAGAGCCTAGCATCATTCCACATATCAAGGACCACCAGAAAAACCGTGTCTTGAAGATCAGAGTTCGCAAACTTAATCATCTCCACCGTGATGTCATCTGCCCCACCGCGTTTGCCCACCTTCATTTTGCGCAGCGCGTCACGAAACTCTTGCCTAGTAGGCTCCTCCCCTAAAACGGAAATTTCTGCCGTGGCGGGTGGAATGAAATCCCAGACCTCTTCAGAAACTTCGCCCTCACCTGACTGGATGTTGTGCAGAAAATCCTTCCAGGCCTCCCTTTCCCTGACAGCATCACCGCAAGTGCGCAACGAACCGCCATATGCACGACATGACTCCCTGAAGCCCAACTGACGACACACCTGCCAAAAGGCATAGTCATCCCCCTCCTCCCCCGCACGATTGGCCCTAACCGCCAGATCGCTCCACCAACAGGCTTCCCACCGGCGCTTGGCGCTGCGGAGGTCAGCACTGAAACGACGACGAATGTCCAGAAGAGAATCTACCTGTGAAGATCCCTGTCGACGAGCCTCCCGAAGGTTTTCCTCAGCGACATGGACAGCAGTTTCCAGCTCGAGCAGCTCCGATTCTTTACCCTGCAACCAAGGTTTTCTGTGCCGTGGGGGGGTGGGACCAACGACCTGGAACGCAGACTTCCTCATGACCTCGGCCACCAAGTCCCAATCCAAAAACTGGCCTGAAACCCTTTCCAACTCCTCGGAAACAACATTGGCATACTCACGCCGCAGAGCCGCAGCTTCCTCCGAACATCCCAGGAAACGCAAAACATCCGGTCGAGGGGCCCGCTCTCTCCTACGCTGTGCTTCCCCAGCCCAATCTTTCCCAACCCGAATAATAAGCTCCACCGGATCATGGTCCGTATGCTCAAGCCAGGGGGCAGACGAGAACTTGCGCGGACGACCTTGCCTCGATGTCTTGCTACAACGCTGGTTGGCAGCAAAATGCACAGTAAAGACCGACTTGATCCATTTCTTGTCAACACCACGGACCAGAAAGTGATCAAGTGTGTGGGCGGTGCCAAACCGATTGTGGTACCAAGTAGCTTTATGGCGTTGGGGTGTGAAGGAGCCTGCTACCACAAGGTGTTCCTGTTCACAAAACTGCAGCAACTCCTCCCCGCCACGCGTGCGCCTATCGTCCCCATACGGTCCCAAAACGTGACGCCAAGACGAGTCTTTGGTAGGCCCCACTTCACCGTTGAAATCCCCACCAACCACGAGCCGACGCCGACTGGACGAGTGGTCAAGGATCAAACTCAACTGTTCCCTAAAAGCCTCCCTTTCCTCCAACTGCGTTTTCGATACCAGCGGGGCGTATACCGGGACCAAGAGAAAGCCTGGCTTCCAACCTGAGCCCGGGATAGACACTCCGAACGCCCTGGGATTACCCGACCACCCACGCCCCTTAACCAAGACCGAACCCCCTTGCCTCCACCTGGCGGCCAAGAAAGGGTTAAGCGCTACACCTACCCGGCCCTCGTGGATAAGGAGCCAGGAGGCACCACCCACCATAACCTCACGAAACCCATCTTCTGGAAAACGTAAATCAGTGAGGAGCGCACAGCTCCACTGTCGCTCTGCGACCAGACGCATGATTGCCTCCACCTTGCCGGCAGGATCTTTTCCCTGAGGGGCGCCCAAACCCCTCGTGTTCCACGTACCGATGGTCAGATGGCCCTGTTTACGCACACCCCAGACGGACGAAGCCCTAAAGCAGGCGAGTTTCCTTTTATGCTTCCTGGCCACAAGTGCTTTCTTTGAACGCCGCAACCGTTTGTGAAAGTTCCTACGCTGGCACCGAGTCAAACAGGATGGAGGAGGGTCCAATGTAGCCGCCTTACGCTTCGGAATCTGGGAGAGAGCCCAAGAGCCGGTGCATTGTTTCGCCTGTTCAACTAATCCATGTAACTGATTTTCAATGACATCCGCATGCTCCCACAGGACAGTTTCGATCTGATCGCTGAGCCACGACGGACCAAACTCAATAAGCTGTTCCCAAACAGCATCAGGCTGTAGACTCACCCACTCGGTACCAATAGACTCTTCCGCGAGCTGGCGTAACCAGCGACAAAATCCGACACGACCGCCCCGCGATGAAATCCACTGCCCCAACGAACGATGAAGACTCGGACTCCCCACTGGCGTGGAATTGACAAAGGAAAAGAAAGGGAACTGGGCCCCTGCCAAACAACCACCGGGAAAAAGGTTCGAAACACCCTGCCGCTGACCAGAGGGGGGAGAGACGAGTGCAGGAGACGAGGAGGAAGGAGGGGGAGGAACCGGAGAAGGAAGAGAAAGGAAAGGAAACTGGGATCCCATGACAAACAAACCGGAGCCAGGCAAACTTGGTGTTGGAAAAGTGGCGTCAGAGCTGACAGAGCCAGACAACTGTGGACCACAAGAAAAAGACAACATGGAACAACAGCCCCCAGGCTGGTCAGACCCAGGGCTGACAACCTCAGGACCACCAGTGGTTCGGGAGAGGGGACACAAGGTCCCCCAACGGTCCACCCCACTTTGGTCACAAGATGCCAAACTGGAAATGTCCAGAGCATTAGCTGAGGTTTGGCGCTGCCGCGCAGAAAGCTGACTGTCAGAAACATGATACAACTGCGCACTCTCCGCTGAGAGTGTGGCTCGGTCCCCGACAGACACCACTGTCATAACATCAACACGCACTGGGGAGATCCCCGGACCGCCGAGTTGCTGACATAAAGAAACCCTGCGCACCTTTCAAACTCAACGAGGAGGCTCGCGCCGTGGTCCGGTCGGGACAGATCGGCGAACATCAGACCGAAACAAAAGCTGAAATATGCTGGATCAAGCATAAAGCCTGACTCCTTGGCCGAAACACCAACACTCCTGCTACTCCTTCTCCCGCGACGGCTACTGCTACTGCTTCTGCTCTGCTCCCGCTCTCGTACCCCAGGTCGTGCCAGCCATGTATGTATGGCTCATGTATTTGCCAGCCATGCCCTATATCTCTGCCTTCGGTTCGTTGCAACTTGGGTGCTTGAGCTTGGGACTGTTAGTCCTCCTCCCACTTGTCCCTGTGCCCACTTCTTCGCGGGTCAGTTGAAGTGCAACATCCGCCGCACTGGAAGCGACATGTCTTCAAGCCCCTGGTAGGCAGCCTGTCCGATGGCCTGCAGAGTCCTCTGGAAGGCCAGCGATCCTGCTCGGGGCACCCGCTTTGCCATCGATTGCCACGACTGCAGGGCCTGGTGTTCAGTGGCCGCTGGGTGCGCAGCAGGCGCTCCGCTCAAGCCATGTGGAGCCGGCGACGATCCCCCCAACCAGGTTGCATAGCTGTGGCAATCATGCCGGGCGAGGTACTAGTCACTAGTCACTAATGGGCGCCGAACCACCGCGCGTGCTCTTCCTTAAATTGCCATGAGCATACATCTTTTTAGATAAGGACTAAGACTCAAGATTAAAAACAACTGGCCCCTGAACCCTCAGGAACCCTAATTACAATCCTACCATGCTGGGGCCTATCCACTCAATAACTTTCGGATGAAGGTCCTTGAATAACTATAGGGGCTAATCAACGTCGTGCCCCCTAAACCCTCAACCCTAAACCCTAAACCCTAACCCGGGGCCCCGGGGCTTCCCTGAGGCTCTATGAACCCACATAGTGTATGCTTAGGCCTTAAAGTGGCTCTTGTATAGGTACTTTAGGGCCAAAGTAAAAGCCGTCTGGGCATACGGAGCTTTAGGGGTTTAGGGTTCAAGGGTTTTGCGTAACCCCTGCACTATACCTGGAGTTTTAGAGTTTTGGGACCGCAACCCACATCTGCGTGTAGTATAGGGGCCTTAATAATTGGAATAGGCTTTTGGGGTTCCTTGGTGGGGTTCCTTGTTATGATTATGGAATCATATACCCCAAAACCCAATTAGAATTATTTAAGTCTCGTACAGTACACGAAATTCGTCATCTGTTACCAGGTGCACTGCTGGAAGATTCTCACCGCGGTTGAAATCCTGCACACCACTGCAGTCACTGGGATGCCGATGTCGATTTTGGCTTGGGGTTTACAAATAGGGTCCCTTTTTGGCTCCCCTAAATATTAGGTGCCGTATTATATCAAGGACCCAAAAAGGGATCACAATTTTGACAACCACCCACATGGCCCATGTAGCATTACAGCAGAAGCCCGGAGAGTTGGAACATCCTTCTCCTCGTGCCCTTAAGGCTAAAGTCTAAGCGATCGACGGCACTAATCCTCCTAGGCCCATGCTCCAACTTCGTGGGATTCGCTGTAGGGTTTGCCTATGATCTCCACTGTGGTTCTTTCTCTTAGGGTAACCGTTTTTTCACTTAGGACCCTATAAGGTAAGCCAGAAAGGACTTGCAATGTAGACTATAGGTAAGGTTTAGGATTGAGGGTGTTTGGTTTATAGGGTGCAATACGTACAGAGGACAGGATTTGAGGCTCGTGCTGGCAGCATGGCTGCTTCCCCTCACACTTCAAAGGGGAAAAGGAGGGACCCTTAATGGGGACCCCTACCCTACAATGGGCTACATAATGGGTATATAATAGCTATATATTAAGGGTATATACCTAGGGGTCCTTATTAAGGTTCCACCCTTGGATTTTATGTGGGCTTCAATCGTTTGTATAGCACTTGCCCTGCGACCCAAACTCTAAACCAGAGTCTTATTCGGCGTAACAGGGCTTCGGGATTTTTGGACCGTCCTGGCACTCTTTCAACCTACTCCAACCTGAAACCGCAAAAGCCTAAGCCTTTGTGAAGTCTGTGTGAATGCCCTCGAGAATCACAAGGCTGAGCCCTTCCAGAACCGAACCCTTCAGGGAACACCACCTGACGGGCAGAATTAACAGAACCCTTTAGAAACGAACCCTTAAACCAAAAAACGGAAGCCATGGCGTGAAGGCCAAGAACCGCGAATCAACCGATTCATCAGACCTCCCGACTCGCGAGTCTGGGGCTCCGAAAAGCCCAAAGTAGGTAGTACCTATAGTCTCCATTGTAATTCCTTTTTTTGGTTAACCAAAAAAGGAACTACAATGGAGACTATAGGTATTTACAGACTTTAAACCCCAAGTAGGTACTTTGTATACTTGGAGCCCTAGGGGTTCGTCGAATTTCAGGAGTAGCTCAATAGCATGAGTCTTAGGGCTTGGATGTTACTATAAGGTGCAATTACAACGAAGCTAGATGGGGCTGTAAGAAGATACTGCTGATGGACAAAATCCTGCATTACCCGTTGTAAGGAATATACCATAGCTCCCATAGTTTAGGGTCCTTAAGGTCATGCAGGATATTGTCCATCAGCAGTGACACTACAACTTATTCCGATTCCGAGATCAGACCCTCACTGGAAAGTCCTTTCTTGGGCAACTGGTTTCCTTACGAAGGGCTCGTAAGCCTGCCGTGAACTATCAAACATCATACCTTTTTGTGTAGAGTTCCTTGCAAATTTCATACTGCGGTTTACAATGAGAAGCTACAAACAAGTAGGCTATGAGAAATTAAGGCAGACCCCGAGCCCTGAACTCAAACCCATGAATCTGGCACCCATAGGAGCCAAACTTTCACCCTGCCCTCGAAATGGTCGATGAACCAGGAGTCTTCAATATACTAACCTCTACAAGCTTTAAGGCATACAAACAAACCATGGATCAACATTGGGTACGGCCCCACTCAGTAATAGCTGAATGGTATATTCCTTGTATAGATATATTGGGACCGTAATAGTAGCCCTATTAGAGACTCTTACTGTCTTGATCAAAGCTACAAAGAATTCCTCTTTCACCAGAACAGCAGGAGCCTGTAAGAACGGATGACGTAATGTCAGATCCCGAAACCCTATATAACCTTACACCAAAAAGCAGACCTCAATGCCAACCCCTGCAGTAGTTGGAACATCATTAGCCTCATGCCCTTAAAGCATAGCATAGGGAATCCCAGCATGAATCATCCTCAATCTAAGTTCCAACTTTCTAGGGTTCACTATAATCCTCAACCTTGAACCTTGAACCTAATGTCTGACCTGCAAACACCCCTGGGCCGGGAGTGTCCTTCAGCGCCTGTGCCGTCTTGAAGGCACTGTCTGGGAACCAAACCTCACAGGTTGTGAACCACATCGAATGTACCTATAGTCTCCATTGTAGTTCCTTTTTCTGGTTTAACCAATGTTATATTAAGGATCCTAAAAGGTAACCTTAAAAAGGAACTACAATGGAGACTATAGGTAGGGCCCCTGATCCATAAACCCGCCTGAACCTACGACTTATAGGCCCTTGAAGTCAGCCCTGAACCTAAGCCCGAGTACTCCGAAGCTATCTACTAGACCCAAGAGTAAGCTAGGAACAAAAAGCGTGCCCTTTTTGGTTGAAAGGTGCTTATAAGGGAACATGATCCCTAAGATAGGGGAATAAGGGCCTAATTACTCTGGGTCCTAGTCTATCCTCAACTCTACATTCTCATGTCAAGACCCAAACCCCTCATGCCTACACGTCACCCAAGAGCCTCTCCGCAAAGTCCTTATCTCGCCCTCTCCACAACAAGGGCTTTGGGTTCGTGGGGTGTTCATTCTGCTGGGTCTTAGGGTCTGGGGCCGCGTTTTGGAGGTTTGTGGTCTTACGGTCTCAAGGCTTTTTCGGGTTCGTGCGGTTTGTGGTTCACGGTTTCGGTTGTGGCTTTGGGGGGTTCTGGGATTAGCAAACTCTGAACCGCAACGCCAGCCTTGCCGCCGTTGGTCTCCTTGACCTGCAGCGGGGGGCAGTTTCTTTGATGCACGTCTTGTATAAAGGGATCTATAGGGTTCCTTAAAGGGATCTATAGGGTTCCTTAAAGGGATCTATAGGGTTCCATAAAGGGATCTATCGGGTTCCTTAAATCTTCTCCGGGTTTCGGCTTCTTCGGCTTGAGGCTTTAATTTTCAGGACGATGACGAGTACGGCTGGAATTCCCTTTGGCTTTACCTCCAGGGTGTGACGAATCGGATGTTCCAGCTGTCTGGCTTCTACTCCAGCGCCGACCTAGATCATCAGAGGCAGATCTTCCGTTACATTGCTGTTTCTTTTTCTGAGAAGGGGTCGCCCCAACCTTGAAGTTTTAAAGTCGTCGATTACACAAAATAGTCCTCCCGGTTAGGGTGCTTACGTAAACCCTACATACGCCCTTGACCCCAAACCCCTAAACCGTAAACCCTAAATCCTGAACCCTGTGAGAAGGAGGGGAAGTCAGCAAACATCGGCATCTGCAGCAACCAAATCTACCACAAAAACAACACAGAACAAGAAACACACCCAACACACACACACACACACACAACACACATGCACACATGCACACATACACACATACACACAAACATACACACCCAAAGCCCTAAACCCTAGACACTGAACAACAACTAAACGACAACAGCTACCACCCTTAACCCTAAGCCCCAGACCCCAAACAAATAAACCACAAAACAACCACCCAAAATGACCCAAAATCCCAAAACCCCCGATAAAAGCCCCTATAAAGCCCTATAAACCACAAATTAATAAACCCCTAAGACCTAAACGTTTTGCAAAAGCCCTATAAGCCCGATAATCAAACCCTAAACTCTAAACCCTAAAACCGTGAACCACTAAACCCTAAGACCCTAAAACCCTAAACCCTAAACCCTAAAACCCTAAACCCTCAACCCTACGCCCTAAAACCCTAAAGGGTTCAGGGTTTGGGGATAAGCCCCTAAGCTCCAATCATTTTGTAAACACCCTATAAACCCTTTAAGCCACGAATAAACCCCTAATTAAACCCTAAACCCTATATATATATATATATATATATATATATATATATATATATATATAAACCCTAAAGGCCACTAATAAAGACCTAATTAAACCCTAAACCTTATATAAACCCTATAAGCCCCACTAATAAACCCCTAATTAATTAAACTCTAAACCTTATATAAACCCCTAAACCTTATATGAACCTTTTTACTTAACCTTTTATAAACCCTAAAAGCCCGATAAACCCTAAACTTTACATACACCCCTAAACCTTATATGAACCCTATACTAAATTAAAGCTTTTATAAACCCTATAAGCCCGATGAGCCCTAAACCGTTCATCGCCTCGCAGCTCTCAGAGTTTGACGGATCGGCCGGCACAAGGCGGTCCACGCTGCGGGTCTCCACCTCAGTTTAGGGTTTAGGGCTTATAGGGTATATAGGGTTTAGGGGTGATAAGGTTGATAGGGTTTGGGGTTCATAGGGCTTATAGGGTTTATAGCTGATAGGGTTGATAGGGTTTATAGGGTTTATAGGGTTGATAGGGTTTATAGGGTTGATAGGATTTATAGGGTTTATAGGATTGATGGGGTTTATAGGGTTCATAAGGTTGATAGGGTTTATAGGGTTTATAGGGCTGATAGGGTTTATAGGGTTTCTAGGGTTGATAGGGCTTATAGGGTTGATAGGGTTTTTAGGATTGATAGGGTTGATAGGGTTTATAGGGCTGATAGGGTTTATAGGGTTGAGGGTTGATACGGTTTCTAGGGTTTACGGCTGATAGGGTTTAGGGGTTTAGGGTTTAGGAATTAGGGTTTAGGTTTTATGGTTTATTAGTTGAGGGTCTAGGCTTTAAGGTTTATAGTGTTTAGGGCTTATGATTTAGGGTTTGTAAGGTTTATAGGGTTTAAGGTTTAGGATTTAGGGTTTATGGGGTTTATAGGGTTGAATAATATGGTTGATAGGGTTTAGGGTTTAGGATTTAGGTTTTGCGCGGTTTAGGGTCCGGGGTTTAGGGCTTGTCGGCTTAGGGAGGGCATGGGCTTTCAAGCATTTGGGTTTTAGGTTCAGGATTTAGGGTTCGCCGCCCTTTCTAGAGGGTCTGGTTATACTTCAAGCAAAATATCAGCTGGAAATCGTTTCAAACTCAGTCTCCCATCTCAGGCCCAGCAGGGCTAGCAGTTCGACTCCGGATTCAGCGAACCCTATAGTAACCCTGTAAAGGACCCTAGGAATCCTTATACTTTCAAGGAACCATAGCGCCCCTTTAAAGGAACCCTTAGGAACCCCAGTAGGCCAGAAAAGGGCGAGCATTACAAGCAGCTACTATGGAGCCTTAGAGTAGGGTTCAGAACCTTAGCTTGTCGGATTATGGGGTTCTGGGTTTAGGTATCAGGGTCACTCAGGGTCTAACTTCCGGATGCTACTAGCCATGGATGGGCTTGATGCAACCCATGACGTCTTACAGGTTCATCTGATGATAAAACCACTGTGGTCGTCCAGGAGAGGTTACTTGGGGGCTGAGTACTCTAGCCCCCAAAAAAGGGTTGACCTTTTGAATTATGGTAGGACTAGATCTACCCCAAAGGGTTACAGACTACTCTGAGTACTCTTATAGATCCCTTCAAGGATCTGCTTACATAAAGCCCCAAAAGGTTCTTGGTTCCCTACTCAGCTACCAGTGCCCTCTGCTTGGCCATGGCTGAACCAGGTGTCCTGGCCGAACTCCTCCAGCATAGCCGAGGTCCACTCTGACGCCCCAGCCGTCTGGAATCGGGATTCAGACTGGACATACTGGTGGAGATGGGGGACAACCTCAGGTTGCAACCCCAATGTGGAGACAACTGCCTCCAAGTGATCAGGGCCGATCTCTCCGCCGTGCACCAACGGCCGAGCAACTCTGTGAAAGGCCTCTTTCAAGTCCACGAAGATAAGGGCACACGATTGTTTGCGCGCCGCACATGATTCTTGGAACAGTCTGGCTACATGGAATACCAGCTGTACAGGGCATCCTCTGCGCCCTCCCAATTGCAGAGGCACGGCAGCTGTGTCCAGGATCGGGCTGCACTTTAATTTTGGGCTCTACGCTCCCTAAAAGAACGAAACCCTGGACCCTAAACCCTAAATTCCTAAACCACTTAACCTAACCTCCTGAACCCCCCTAAGCCCTAAACCCTAAACCCTAAACTCCTAAACCACTTGATAATGTAACCCCCTAAACCCCCTGAACCCCTTTAAGACCTGAGAGCTCTACACTCTTTTCCTAAGCAGTACCGAGGCGAGGGCTGCAATGACGCCCATGGGCATGCCTGCCGACCCACTTTCAGGGGGGGACCGTACCTGGACCCCCCAAGTAACCTCTAATATATCCCAAATACCCACTATTAAGGACGATAAGGGCTCTATTAAAGGGTACCTTGGGGGGTGCTGGTAGGGTTTAGATTTTGTGTTTTTTGAACCCCCTTTTCCTCTTAGTCAGAATGCCCTGCTGGCTGAGGGGCTGGTCCACTGTGCCGGCTTTCTGCAGGCAGATAAAATTTTCAGGGTTTAGGCTTTAGGGTTTAGGGGTCTTCGCCTGCCCAAGCTATTGTGCCCATTTCCGGTCCCGACCAGTCCAGTAGGAATCCCAGTACGTACATCCTTGCAAGCATCTTCCAAAAAAAAGGGGAATCTGAAACCAAGCTGAGCGTCGGTGACCATCTGACGACGATGCCTAGCCTGGTCTTCTGCCCCATCTGAGCCGTCTGCTGCTCGAGCGCAGTTCGCTGCGCTTGCTGGTCTTGCAGTTGCCGCTCCTGGTCTTGCAGCAGCAGCCGCTGCTGGTTCTCAGCCTGCTGCTGTCAGTTGTTGGACGGTAGGCTGCCGAGTCAGGGCGTTGTGCCAACGTAGCCATGCTCATCACTCTCGTCTTCACTCCACTCCTCGGAGATCCTCTGCTTCTGCACGGCGTGAAGGCGAAAGCGAAGACCAGCTGTGTGTGTGTGTGTGTGTGTGTGTGTTTGTGTCTGTGTGTGTGTGCGCGTGTGCGTGAACGACTCTCTTAGTTGTTAGAAGAGGGTGTTCAACTCGAGGATATTTAGAGGGTGCAGGATTAGCTTAGTCGAAGAGGGTGTTCAATTCGAGGATATTTAGACTAGAGGGTGCAGGATCAGCCCTAAACCCCTTGAAAGTACCCTACGCCTCCAGCAGAAAGCTTTCGCGGTGGCATGAGTGATAGGCGGGATGTGGCTACGGGCTAGGGGCGGTGGCGCCCGAAACACTGAGATCCCAATCACAACAGGGTTGGGTATACTTTCAAAGCGAAGCTGTGTCTGTCTTTGTCTCCCTGTGTCCGTGTCTGTGCATTCAGGGTTTATAGGGCTTTGGGTGCAGCGTTCAGGGTTTAAGGGTTCAGGACTTCTTGTTGTATGAATTTGACAGACAGCGAAAACATCTGAATGCCCACCCCAATGCCCCGAAGACCCACGAAACTCTCCCATGAAGGTCGAACGAGAATCCCTAAAGGTCCATACACTCATATAGCATATACTGGGGCTCCAAAGTACCGAAATAGGACTACATTCAGGCCAAAGTATATAATTACCATATGAGTACATGGATTCTTCGGGAATCATGTTGAAGTTTGGGTATCCCAGCTTAACCTCTGCTATGGTTTTTGGATGTCCCTGATCTGACTAACGGAGTGCTTAGCTCTCTCCCTTACGAAACACATCCTCAAGTCAGAAATTATACCTTCCTTTCTATAATCTAGACCCAAGAGTAACCTCGGAAGAAAAAGGGTGCCCTTTTTGGTTTAAAGGGGCTTATAAGGGACCCCGAAACCTCAAAAAGGGAATAAGGGCCTACTCTAGGTCCTAGTAATTATACAAAATACCCTAAGGCTCCTGCACCCTCGTAGTGAGATCCCAAGCCCACAAGGCCCGAACCCTCCCTCAGAAAGCCCAAAAGGGGCCCAAGACCGTCTTAGGAGCCTTAGGGTATACCCCCGAACCCTAGTCTACTTAAGGCCCCTACAGTAATGGAGCCTTCCCCCCGTCCTCCCCCTAAACCCTAAACCCTAAACCCTTCCCCCCCCTTTTGGGGTCCTCCCAGGCGAGCCCGGCCGACAATGACGGTGCGGCCCCATCCCTCACAGAGAGGCTGGTCTAGTTTCATGAAGGCTTTACGACGTAAAGATTACGTCTGTCTGCGATTTTGACGGGGGTCCGGCTTCTGACATAATGCTTGCAAGCAATGAAGCGAACCTGTTGTGATATTGTATATCTTGAGTCGAAACAAAATTGAGAGCTTTAACTGGTAATTACGTTGTCTTCTATTTTTACTTGCGCATAATTGCACCGCAGCAACACAAGAAGGAAGCTCCCTTTCCCCGCTAAACTAAGCCCAAACCCTTATCAAACACTACCGCTTGTTATGTGTTCTAATTCTAAGTGCTTGGTCTTTTGGTCTCTCCGCGTCCCCAAAACCCTACACCCTGCACCCCAAACCCAAAGGCTAAATTCAACAAGAAAGCCCTGAGCCCTACAGCCAGAAACCTATAAGTCCAACACACTTAACCCTGAACCTCCAATACCCCTTAATTAGGGAATTTCCTTAAAGCATATTAGGGATCCTGCTATAATTTAAGGACTAATCTCTAATTGAGGGATATTAGACTCCCCTAAGCCCTATAGATCCCTTATAGATCCCTTAAAGGAACCCTAGGTATATTCCTTAATTAAGGGATATTGGAGTCTCTGGGAACCCTGAACCTTCCCTACATTCGGACCTCAGAGCCCCGAGCTCTCGGCCTTCTAAGCCCAAGCCCTAAAGGGAACTCCAGGAAGTTGGAATATGGTTTCAGGGTAGGGTTTAGGGTTTAGGGTTTAGGGTTTAGGATACCTTATGATTTACCATCGGGTTTAGGATAATCATATTCCAACTTTCTGGCTTTTACTTTGATTCATGCATATTCATTCCTATACGAGGATGCCCAGTAACCTAGGAAGAAAAAAGGGCTCCCTTTTTGGTATTGTGTACCTTTATAAGGAACCTAGGATATTTAGTTCATGGTTGGGATAGGATTAAACATCGAAATGTTTATTCCTTATTGGGTTTAAGTACCCATACACATGCAAAATGTTACGCAACTATGACAAAGATATTGTACAGGTCTGAAACAACTTGAATCCCATAAACGCTCTAAGCCCTCTAGAGCCCTAACCTATGGACTCGAATCCCTGAACCCTAAACTTGACAGCCCTAAGTCTTGTAAACTCCTACAAACCCCGACCAACTTCCTAAACCGTACACCTCAAACCCCAGCCACGTCGAGATTGGATCCTAAACACTGAACCTTGTACCCTGAACCCTAAACCTTAACCTTCGTAAACCCAAGGCACCTCGAGGCATTAGATCCTAAATCCTAGATCTTCAACTCTGAAATTAGAACCCTAAACCCTAAGCCGTAAACCCTGAAAGCTAAACCGTTGTATTGTAAATGTGAACCCCCGATAAACCTCTATAAACCCCCTAAGCCCCATACAGCTTAAAGACCCCAGGCACCTCGGCCCTCATAAGCCCCTTTAAACCCTTATGAAACCTGATAGACCGAAAATGTCCCTAAACCCTAAACTCTATACCCCTAAACCCAAACCCCTAAGACCTAAACCCCCAAACCCTGAAACCTAAACCCCTCAATGAATCCCAGGCACTTCGAGGTATTCGATCCAGGATCCCGCATCGAAGAAGCCGCGCTTGCGGCTTCCCTCGTGGTCGATGACTCCCTGGGTGCTTTTGGGGCTTATCGGGATATGCTCTTTGTTTTAAGACCTCTGGGCTTATAGGGTTTAGGGTTTGGGGACTAGGTTTTTGGGTGTTTTTTTTTTTTTTGGGGGGGGGGTGGAGTTTGTAGGGCTTATAAGGTTCACTCACTGGGCTGCTAGGGCTTACAGGCTTTGAAAGTTTTTAAGCTTATCGTGTCTAAAGAGCTTCTAGGGCCTGTACGGTTTCAAGGTTTTGGGTGTAGGGTTCCTTTTAGGGTTCCTTTAAGGGCTCTTAGGGTTCCTTTAAAGGCTCTTAGGGTTTAGAGTTTGGGGTTCCTTTTGGGCTTCCTTTAAGGGTGTCAGGTTTGGGGGTTGGGGGAGCTTTCGTGCTTTAAGGGCTCGGGGTTTACAGGGTTGAGGGTTTGCGAGTTTCGGGTTTGGGTGCTTTCGGGGTTTAAAGATTCAAGGGCGCTTGGAGTGTAGAGTGTAGGGTTCGGGGATTCAGGAGGACCTGTAGTCAGTAATCATGGAGGTCACGAGGCTTTAAACCCCGAAAACTCAAGACCCTTCACCCCACAACCCTGAACCGTAAACAGAAGACCCTTCACCACAAAAACCCTAAACCCCAAACACACAAGAACCTTCACCGGAAAGCCTTCAACACCCAAGACCCTTCACCCCAGGGTCCCCAGAGTCCTATTCAAAGGCTTGAAACCTTAACCCCAGGATCTTGAAAAACTGAACTTCTAATTTAACTTCCTGAACCCAGAAAGCCACCAACCCAACGCCACCAAGCCCCCTCAAACCCTCTAAACTTCTAAACCTGAAGCCTAAGGCCGTTTGATGGTTGTGGTGTCTTCCTTAGACGAAGCTCTGGGCTAAGGACTAGTAACCAAGCAGCACCCAAAACCCGCCTTTCCACGATTCCCAAGTCTGATCGCCCTGTCCCTAAGATGACAAATATACAAACAGTACCTACTCTGTGGACCGGGTACAAGTTTGGAGTCTACAAGTTGTACCTATGTAGTACCTTGACGAGGTAAATTTGGTAAATGCAGCTGGGCTACGACTCTCTAATTACTCCCAAATGTATTGTATACAGGTGTTTGGGACTACAAGAAATCCTGCGCCACTTTGCCGATCTCCAAGCTCTGCCATTGAAGACTTGCTGACTTGCAACAACTTGGCTTGGCCCTCTTCCGATCCGCAGCTGCTCCGCAAATATTTCAAGGCACCGACTTTGGTGTTCAAGGCATCCAAGTGGCGCGAAGGCGAGTCTGCCTCTGCCTTGGTTACCACGAACGTCCTTGTTCTGGAGTTCACCGAGGTGACAGCTCCTCGCAGAATTTGGGTGGCGTGGAACTACGCAGTAGGCGTTGGTGAACACGGGCGGACGTCCATGGACTCTGCGCAGATCCCCTGGGGTGAATGGCGGGAGCAAGTTCGATCCTGAGGACTGACCCCTTTACTATCGTCCAAGCCCCGCTCCACGAATACTGTTGATGATATAAATCCTACAGGACCCATAAGGAATATACCATACTTCCCATGTATTCCTTATTATGGGTCATGCAGGATTTTTATCATCAACCGTAGGATTCTCTTCAGTAGAGACCCGAAAAGCCCTACCCCTCGAACTCCAAATCCCGTGTTGAAAGTCGTAGGTGTCTGAATTAAGGTTGAATAAACTTGAAGCCAGAAATAACTACTAGTAAAGCAACTCCTCAGTGTCCTCATCGGACCCTAGTATATTTACTCTAAAACCTCCTAGTTACAAGTCCAGACGGAGGGCCATCATGGGGCAGATTATGTTGTAGCTATATATACTTATACTGTTATACATCTATATACATATATATATATATGTGTGTCTACGTATGTGTATATATATATATATATATATATATATATATATATATATTATACATATAAGTATACGTAGAAGTATAAACATCAAATACATGTATACATATATACATATACATATATACATATATATATATGTATATAAGAACCTCGAGGGCTTAGACTCGTCACAGATCGCTCCGGACTTGACATGCAGATGGACCCAAGGGGTCCTGAGTACCTATACAGTAGAAAGTAGGGTATCCTAAAAGTATGTCTAGTGTGTAGGGGTTTAGGCTTTAGGGTTTCCTTGAAGTAGGAGTTACTATTGCGGTTTGGGCAGGGTTGTAATTATAGGGTTTGGGGTTCCGGGTTTGGGGTTTAGGATTTGGACATTGGGGCGTTCAGGAAAATTCTGCAACCTGAGCTGAAACCTCGGGCACAGACCCGGAGGAAGTCGCGTGGATCGTAGGGAAGCCTGCAGGAGCCGGAAGGGTCATGGGTCTAGGATGAAAGGTTTAGTTAAGTTTTTAGTGCAATGGGCCTTTTCTGTGTGGCGACCCTGCCTGTACAGGCTTTAGTTAACTTTAGTGCTTCGGGTGTGCAGGGTTTCGGCTGCCAAGTTCAATGCAAGCGGAGCCTCATGGGATTCATGTGATTCTGGGCTATCATAATAAAAATATGAGCGAAATCAAGCAGATGAACTTGTCTTAGGGTCGTACAAGCACCCAGCTTTCAGCTCGAGTAGTCCCAAAAATAATCCACTTAGGGTTTAGGGTTTAGGGGCTTTTAGGGTTTCGGGACCTATACTAGTGGCCGAAAACCCAAGGAAATAAAAGTTGAAACTTTCAGAATCGACTACCTTTAAAGAGCCCCAAAAGTTGAAAAGTTGAGTTTACAGCCAGAAAGTTATATAGTTTTGAGCATAGAGGCTCCTGTACTCACGACCAAGCACAGCTGCTTGAACCTACAGCCTCGCATGGCTGCTACATACTTCCATCTGAAGGGTTGTAGAAGTACTGTTGATGATACAAATCCTGCATGACCCATAATAAGGAATATACCAAAATTCCCATATATTCCTTATTATGGGTAGTGCAGGATTTATATCATCAACCGTATGGCTAGCCTCAAATCTGCATCCCTAAACCCAGTCCTACCGTTGATGATATAAATCCTGCGGTACCCATAACAAGGAATATACCAGTATTCCTACAGCTTCGGGTACTCAAGGTAGTGCAGGATTTATATCATGAAGCGTCTGGCTGCGTCCCTAAACCCAGTCCTGGGAACACCCACACTGGAATCCCTGTTACTGTTTGCAATCGTCGACCTCCCGTCCCTTCTCATTGGGCGACGAGTACAGAACTAGTACCTAGGTTGGGGTCGAAAGTCTATGATAAGTGCCTGGATAATATAGGGCCTTAATAATCAGAGCAGGGTTTTGGGACATACTCTACTGCACTTAGAATAAGGAACCCCCAAGACAGCATTGGTATTTATACAAGCCCCTACATTACCTAGCCATTTGGAGCCCCCTAAGCCCTAAAAAGGATCCAAAGCCGAGGCATTGGCGGCGTCGGCTCAAACTCCACGTCGCGATCCCAGGGATCGCTCCCGGACGGCTGGCCTGTGTTCCGGTTTTGGGGTTTAGGGAACGGGGCTCCATGCGTGCTGTGGGATCGTGATAAGGACTTCTCAGGATTCTATGGTAAGCCTCCCATATGGGAGTTTCCGAAAATAGGGGACCCTAATATGATACCCTAAATAAGAGGATCCTTAGTACAAGGACCCCAAATAAGGTACCCCCTATTTTCGGAAACTCCCATATCGGTTTTGGGAGGATTCTGGGGTTGATAAAAAGCTGTGATGTTGCGCCTCAGGGACTATCAGTCCTCTTCCTCTTCGACGAAGACATACTTCTACAAAGTACTGCCACAGATCCCGAACCTAATTATCCCTTATGGACTCATATTTTAAGGCTTTTGGGGAAAAAGACCAGACTATACACGGCTTTTTTGGCTATTTTGAGCCTTAGGGTACGACATGCCCGGAGTTTCAAGGTCGGGGTCTTCGCCGGGTTAGTGGTTATAAACACCTTTTCACACCACAGTCTCGCTAGACGACACACCTCTGGCATGGGCCCTGGAGTTGTCGGAGACCCTGCTGAACCCTGGACTTCTGAAGGGGCATGTAAAAGGGTCCAGGCCCATAATGAGGACGGCCTTTTCTGACCTAATCTACTGATCCTGGGATAGACACCCCTGTTGGGAATTGTGAGGCCCAAAACCAAACTCATAAGCGATGAAGCAATCTAAATCAGGGGCCTTAACGACTAGAATAGGGTTTTTGGGGCCCGGCACCCCTGCTTACTGTAGTACTTGGGACTTACAACCGAGACAAGGCCATATTGAGTTGAGGGCTTACTGTAACCACGGCAGAGTAGTTCGGACTGCTTATATACATATAACTATATAAATACAAACAAACAAACAAATAAATAAATAAATAAATAAATAAATAAATATATATATATATATATATATATATATATATATTTCGACTCCTACATTAATCCTCCCTACTCCAAGAAGCACTTCGGACGTGTACCTTGCACGACCCTGAATGAAAAATCCAACTCTGCGAGCCGAAAGACATAAGCATTGAGATTTTCGTTTCGAAAAGCCCTGAACCCTCGATCCCAAAAGGGTTCTACTGGCACGACATGGAAACTCGGGTTCGAGACATGCCTACCGGAAGCTGCAAAAGCTGCAAAAGCCTGCTGCCTTGCAGGGTCCGAATTCGCGTGCATTTCCATAAGATCCAATATCAGGCGACCCGACCGTTATTGCCTTCTATTGAGATCCAGTTCTGTGCCCGAGTCGACCCGAAACCCCCCCACAAACTCCAGGCGTATAGTTGACTGGAAACGAGCGCGCCGATTCTGCAAGCAGCGCCCTCTGAGCGGCTGGCAAACCGGTGGCAGGCACGAGACGTCCTGCGATGAAGGCGTCGAGATCTGGGGTGCAATTTGTGAGTCTAACCCTAAGGCTCAAAATAGCCCAAACGCCTTATATACTATGGTCTCGGGTTTAGGATTCGCGGTCTAAGCCTCACGTTCAAGGTTTGGGTGTCTCAGTCTCGGGTTTAGGGCCTCGCCGTTTTGAGACTTCAGTTGGCTGCGGATTGGGTACGGCCCCCACTCAGTGATAGTTGAATAATATTCATAATATAGATATAGTAGGACCTTAATAATAGCCCTATTCTAGACTCTTACTGTATGGGGGCCGTACCTAAGCTGTGGACAAAGAGTGTCAAACTCTTCGATTTAACCCAGCCCTGACCCAGGACCCAATCCTGCAGGAAAAAACGGCTGCTGCATATTTCACCTGGACCTTAAGGAACCTACCTTTTTAGGGTTCCCTAATCTGATTTCTTTATATAAGTCCTTAAAAAGGTAGGTTACGTGGGGTTACGGCAAGCTTGTAGTGTCGAATTCCAAGCTAAACGATCCGATTCAGAATCGTCGGCACGAGCGATCTTCAGGGCCTACTACAGCCCTAAACACCCTTCACTCTCTTAAAAGCCCTAAACCCTAGAAGGGCCCCCCCCCACCCTGTAGCCTGTAATAGTGGTATTATAGGAATATAATAGGGCCCTAATAGAATCCTTATAGTCACTATTACAGGGTGGGAGGGCCGCTTCTAACCTAAACCCTTCTTGGAGGGTCGGGGGACTTAGTAAGTAGGTAGTAATCAGTAAGTAGATTTATAAGTACCCTAAAAGGGACCCTAATTGGGGTTATGGTACTTATAAGTCCCTAAACTAGCCAGTTACTAAGTCCCCCGACCCTCCAAGTAAACCTTCAGCCCAAGGCCTCGATCCCGTACACCTGGAACTTACACCCGAAAGCCAAGGACCCCCATTCCCAAAGACTCCAATATCCCTTGATTAAGGAATATACCTAGGGTTCCTTCAAGGGATCTATAAGGGATCTATAGGGTTTAGGGGAGTCTGATATCCCTTTACTAAGGAATATACCTGAAAATCATAGTAGAATCCCCAATGTGATTTAAGGAAAATTCCTTAACTAAGGGATATTGGAGTCTCTGGGTTCCTAATATCGGGGGCCTTTTTCCTATAACTTTCAAAAGAAGGAATCCCCAAAGTAGTATAGGTAATTATTCAAACCCCAAGTACCAGACTCTCCCCGGATTCCCACCAGCTATCAGAATCACGCCACATTTGCGCAAAAGAGACCCAACAACCTGAACAGATTGGTGGTAATATTGATGATATAAATCCTGCATGACCCACAATAAGGAATATACCATAATTCCCATATATTCCTGATTATGGGTGATGCAGGATTTATAACATCGACCGTATGAAGGAAGTCATCATGCCAGCTCAACTTCTTCCCGCCTTGGGCACGTAGGAGAGCCAATCGAGGATGGCGCCCATGCCCTCTTGGCGTCGGGTGTTCAGCCGTAGAGTCGTTCAGGGTTCAGGGGTCGCTGAAGCGGTTTGGGTTCAGGGTTAAGAGCAATCATAGGGACCCTTAGGGGGTAGGGGCAGGGGGGGTGGGGAGCCTATAAGGACCTAATGAGGCCTATTTAGTTCCCTACCCCCCTCCCCATTACCTCCCTAAGGGTCCCTATGAAGCAAAGACCCTGCCTAGGGTTCACCGATCTGGGTGTTTGAAGGTTTATCTGCATCTCAAATTCGGCTGCATCGGTTTCTGTGCGGATGCAAGTCATGAGAAGATGCGCAGCTCGATCACGTCATATACCCACTCTAAAAGCCTAGCTCTAGTCTGAGCACAGAGATGGACCTCTAAAGCCCGAACATCTTGGAGAATCTATGGAACATGTTGGAAGGGAGGATGGCCACACGACTAAGCTCGACCCATGCCTTCGCTACAACACGCTTCAGTAATTTAGGATTCTGGAGATTTTTCCTGCAATTCTAAATGCTATCAGCCCAAACACAAGACTCTTACACGCTATTCAACCGCCAAGACTTCAACACCAACAATGGCCGCATGATTAAGTGCACTTAAGTTCTAACCCTGAAGCCCAAGCCATATCAGCCCTGAGCTGCAAACCCTACCTGGACCCTAAGGAACCTACGTTTTTATGGCCCCCTAATATGCTTTCTTTGATAAGTTCCTATAAAGGTAGGTTATTTGGGGTTAAGGTAAACTCCAAACCCTGAATCATAAGCCAAGAACTCTAAACCCCGAATCCCAGGCCCAGACCCCACCCTTCGCGGGGTACCTGAGTGGAAAACGCCTCTGTTTCTTGCCCTAGCTGTAGGGGTAGACATTGGCATGGGCATGTGCTTTGTGCAGCCTCAAAACCCTAGCTGAACCAACAGCCAAACCCCCAAACCCTAGACTCGAAACCTTGAGCCCTAGAACTGCAAGGGGTGAACTCTCAAACCCCAAGCACTGTGCGAGGGCCTCCTGGTCGTCTCGCACCACCTGGACAGTGTAGGGGCCGTAATAATTGGAATAGGGTTTGCGGGTGTATATTATACTATAGCTATCCCTAAACCCTAGACCCATTACAAATTTTGAGCCCTAGGGGGTAAATTATCCTGTAGTTATAACAAGGAACTTCAAAACCCTATTCCAAGTATCAAGGCCCCCTATATTACCCAACAAGCTAAGACTCCACTGGGAATTTCAGAAAACATGCGAGCCTCCTATATGGCTGAAACCTGGGTAAGGAACTCCACATCTTTAGCCTTTAGCCGCCTGGAATGATGGCTCGGAGGGTTCAAGGTTTAGTGGTGTAGCGGTTAGGTTCAGTGAGTTTGGGGCACATAGGGGGGGTTGGGGGTATGGTACTAGGGTTTGTCAGCAAAGCAGGCTTAATTTTTACCTCCACAGTGGCTGAAGAAGGTTGATAACTTATAGTATTTGTAGTCGAGTACAGCCTGAAGTGTTGATTGTTATCCCTTCATAGCAAAGGTCGAAACAAAAGGGTCCAAGTAATGGTATAGTATATCCTGTTGGGGTCAAAATACCTACTGCAATGGTACTTGGACCCTTTGGGGAAACCCTCAACCCTAAACCCTGAAACCTAAACCCTAAACCGCCCGACTCAGGTGTGCGGCTAAGGGTTTCCTCACGCAGAGATGAGCCTACACTAAACCCCATAAAGTCGGAAACCGGATTAAGGTCAAATAGTGCTGGGACTCCCCATACAAAACTCTTAAGGATTGAGGCTATTGGGTTTCCAACTTTTGGGCTTCTGCCATATTCTTTGACCTGGAGACCTTGGAGCCTGTGACGGGCTTAATGTACATAGGGGGGTCGTTTAAAGGGTTCCTTTGGAGGGGTCTACAAGGGTGACCATAAGGGATCTATAATCTATAAGGGTACTATAATATAGGGGCCTTCATAGTTAGAATAAGGTTTGGGGGCCCGCTACACTATAATTATGATAAGGAGCCGCCAATATAGGCTTGGTATTTACTTCGGCCCCTGTATTCGGGTTTATAATTAAATAGGGTTTAGGGTTTGTTGGCAGCCAAACAAGACAAACCTTAAAGCCGCGGTATAAGGCCCTTTGTCTCTAGACTATAGAAAAGAGCTGGTTGCGGGGGGTATCATACTCTATGGTTGCTGGAATCCAACTAGAACCCACATGAAGAGATGATTACACAAGCCCTGAACACTAGACCCGAAACCCTGAAGAAACCCTCGTCGTCGGAAGTTAATTTGCTCGTAGACTCCCATCACTACGCCGAGAGTTTGGTTTAATTTAGGGTTGAGAGTTTAGGGGTTTAGACGGGCTAGGGGTTTAGGGTTTCGGAACTTAGGGATTTGGTGCCGGCGTCGGGGGTTTTGGGTTGGGTCGGCAACAACTCAAATTACGACGCGGATGAGTGGCTTTGTGTTTTGGGATAGTGTGTAAACCAGGTAGACTGTTAGTTGTGACGAGGTGTGTGGCTTCGCTGCAAAACACTCACTCACATCGGCTGTGGGCACCTCCTCTTGCTGTCTGCATCAGCTGTCACTCTCACGGAGTTCTTGCGAATTACAGCTGCTGCTTCAGTGCAGGCTATGGTGCCAAGCACACCACAAACCCGACGCTGTCGCAGCTGCAGGGCCTGGACGATTGGAAAGATATCTCCTGTCACAGCCCCATCTTGCAAACGAGCTGGGTGCTAAATATGTGCCACAAGTGTGAGCATCACTTAAAGTGTTTCTGCCACATGTCTGCTGAAGTTCACAAGCTTCAGATCTAGCACGAAAATACGACCTCTCCTATCCCCATCAGGATGAAAGAGTGGTTAAGACCAAAATCATGCTGTACAACCGCACACCTGGCGCCATGGTTCAGTTGCCACTGCAATCTCGTCATAGGACTTAAGGCCGTCCAGCGGTGTAACGGGCCCCTTCGCGGTCCATGGCATGGCAGCACACATGCTCTTTGTTACCTTAGTTTAGGGAACAATCCGACACAATGAGGCTGGGATCCCCGATACTCCCCTCTCATGATGTCGGGATCTCAAAAAAATGTTTGTGGTGAGGTGCTTCATCGGTTCCTACTATTCTGGCTTCAGATGGGACGAGAAGGATGCGAGTAACCATGTTATAAGCGGCCTAGTGGGCGAAACCACAAGAGTCGGGACTACTGCTTGACACAGAACCACGAGGGTTATACATACGGTTACTACGCTTATGACTATTTATGGCATTGATAAGGCTACTTATGACCATACTTACCAAGTCCCATCATGGCTCTTTAAGTGTTCCGCCTGGCCACTGACTTAGCTGCCGCCATGCTGGCTGAGAAGGCATCCATGGCTGCAGCTGTGAGCTGCAGCTTCGCTGTGTCGCAGGTGGCCATGCAGATGAAGCCAGTAGTGAGGGCCTTAATGACTAGAAAAAGGATTCGGTACATAGCATACTATACTTATGATAAAGAGTCCCCCCTCAAAAGAGTCATTGTAATTACTTAGGCTCCTGGCCTGCTGCTGAGGCTGTTCTGCCGGGTCCTCCCACTCAAGGTCACAGATGGCCCGGTGCCAGTTGTAGAGCGTCTTCGCCAAGGCCTCCGGCTGGTAGAGGTCGAGCTTGTTGGTCTGGTTGCCATAGAAGCAAGCACTGGGCAACCTGGGTTCTAATGTAAGTTACCATAATAAGGAACCCTATTAGTCACAGAACCCTTAAGGGAACCCTAAACTATGGTAGCTTAAGTTAAACTTCTAAGCGCTGGGCAACTGCTTCTTGGCCGCGATCACAAACTTCGAGGGTTGCGATGAGGAAGGAAGTCCGACGAGCGCCTTCAAGACCATATCGACTCGTTCTGGGTTGTGGTGCCAAAAGGCCTAAGATGCCCAGCAGCCTAGGAATAACAAGGGCTCCCTTTTTGGTATTGGGTAACTTTATAAGGAGCCTAGGACTACAAAAAGGGAATAATGGTACTACTGGGCATCCTAGAAGCATAGCCACCCAAAGGAAAAGGACCAGATCCGGGTGCGACAACGGAGCGGCAGGTGCCGTCTGCAATCGTGGCACGCCCGATGTGGTCCGATAACGTTGCAGGGACACCGACATCCTTGAAGTGCTCCAAGCGCTCGAAAATCGCACTGTCCAAGAAGACAGGAACACTAGGAGCATCCACTACCGTCACCTGAGTAGTTGTCAAAATTGTGGTTCCTAATTGGGTACCCTAAATAGTAGGTGCCGTATTATATTAAGGAACCAAAAAAGGACCATAATTTTGACAACCACCCACCTGGCCACGGAGCGCTGGAGAGGTCACCCCAGAAAACTCTAGGTGGGCGGCGACATGTGGCACCCATCCAGCCAGGGTAAGGGCTGCAGCTACGACCGAAACCATGGCTCTATTTGGTGCGCTGAAGGGCTGCAAAGGGCTTACGCTGTGAGCCTCCGGCGTAGTTCAGCTTTGGGTCGCACTGCCGAGCGTGTCACAGGTTAAGGAACTAATTTAAGCTACCATTATAATAGGGAAGTATAGTAACTAATGAGGTTTCCTTTTTCTGATAACTTGCATTAACCCCCTTAACAAGAAGGAAGGGCGACGTCCCGCACCGACAGGATCACAGTCACAGAATGCTGTGCAAGTGGCGTTAATCACGCGGATCGACAGCCTGATTTCAGTCTCCGCGCCTGTACCTACTCTCAAAGTTCGATGGTCCATCACGTCATGAAACTCCGAAAAGCTGCTGGCCGATAGATGGATCATGGGTACTCTTGAACTGCAGGGTATAGAAAAACAATGCCGCACAATGCAGGTGACTAGGGTTCCATCAGTGACTAACCCTAAACCTAAACCCAAACCCCTCAACCCTAAATCCTAATCCCGAACCCCAGAACCCTATAAACTCGACCGAAGCCCTTTGCCAAAAGGCTTCCTACTTGTCGGGTATCATGGAGAACTAAAGGTTAACCTTTTTGGTTATATAGGGATTATATAGGGACTATCCTAGAGGCTCCAAATATAGTAGGTCCCCAAAGCCATGATATGGATGGTCTTTTGGGACCTAATTCCATAATGGTACTATATATGGAGCCTCTGGGTATACTACCCCAAAACAGGTTAAAGGTTGCCTACTCGACTACTCGGCCCCTATATGGGAGTTTCCGAAAATTAGGGGTACCTCATTTTGGGGTCCTTATAATAAGGATCCTACTATTTTGGGTTACCTACTCGACTACTAGGGCTTCCGGTTTGCGCCGGCCTGATGTGTGACACCGTTGGGGACCATGATCTGGGGTCCTCCCAGCTGGTCCTCGCCAGGCCCGGGCTTTCGGGTTTCCGTTGAAGGTTTAGGGGTTTAGGGTTTAGGGGTTTAAGGTTTAGGGTTTAGGGGTTTAGGGTTTAGGATTTAAGGGTGCTTTGATGGTTTGGGGTTTAGGGTTTGGGGGTCCAGGGAATTAGAGCTCAAGGATTGTTTTTTTTTGCGGTTGAGGGTTTGAGGGACTACGGGGTCAAATGTGAATTAGGGTTATAGGATTTATATGTTATAAAGATATCTAAAGGTTTATAGTGTGGAGATTCTGAGATGACGGGGATGTAAGTGTTTACGTTAAATGGTTGGGGCTGCCCTGAACAGTACCTGGTGAAGGCTCTAGGATCCGGGCTCAGCAAAGGTTCAGTCGAGGGTTCTCTCTGAAATCCTTCCAGTAAACCCTAGAAAGTTGAAAACCGGATTAAGGCCAAATAGTGCTGGGATTCCCTATACAT
Source organism: Symbiodinium sp. CCMP2592 (assembly GCA_905221615.1). Lineage (NCBI taxonomy): Eukaryota > Dinophyceae > Suessiales > Symbiodiniaceae > Symbiodinium > Symbiodinium sp. CCMP2592. Next base: position 574,727 of record CAJNDT010005858.1, read on the forward strand.
TGCACTTCAGGGTTGAGGCCATGGGGTTTCCAACTTTTGGGCTTCTATGTAGTTGTTGTGTGATTTTGGGCTGTCACAACGGTATAGACCTGGTACGCCCCAAACCCTTAAACCCCAAACCCTAAATACGACCTTAACCCGGGATAACCTGACTTTTTAAGGCCTCATATAAGGAAATCATAATAAGGATCCCCAAAAAGGTAGGTTATTCAGGGTTAAGGTATGCCCTAAATCGGAAAGTGCTGGCACCCTTGTAAGCTCGGCCCTGACACCCATGCACTCAAACCACCTTCACGAGTGTGGCTTCGGCCTTGGATCTGGAATTAGGCCTGAACTATAAGGTCTACACCATTTATACCTTAACGATATTGGCGGACTTGAGCTGGGAATTAGACTCTGAATGAAGGTCGCACCAAGGTTTAAAGGATGTTAAATGATGTCTCAATACCATACAACATGTAGCAATGGGGTAGTGGGCTGCCGGGCTAAGGAGCTTGAGATGTCGGGAGGAGAGCGCGTGGAAGCCCTGACCCGCACCCTGATGCATCGTCTCTCCTGAGAGGAGTAGACGTTCTTGCCCAAGAGCTTGTTCAGCGCCGCATAGCCCGTAAGGATCATTGGACTGCTGACCTCATCTCTTAGCAGTTCTTTGTGGTCGGTTTAGGTCGTGGGTTCCCTGGCCATGCTTAGCCACCCAATAGTAGAAAGTCAAGGACCCCAAAACCTCAGAGAATCCTAAAGGACCCCTGAAAAACCTTGAGAAAGAAAAGCGAAACTGAGGCTCCCGACCATCTGAATGTTCCGCTGGCCCAAACGGTTCCTGGGAAACGGCGGTAGCACTGTGAAGGGTTGAGTTTTGTTTTTTGATGTGCTTTGGGGCTTTCTATCTGGGTTTGGGGTTTAGGGCTCGGGGACTATACAACAGCACACGTGTCGGTTGAGGACTGATGAGGATCTAGCGTTTATAGGGTCACCAATCTTCCCAGGGAGCCTCATACACTCTCACCCATCCCCCACAACATATACATATGTATATATATATATATATATACACATACATACATACATACATACATACATACATACATACATACATACATACATACATACATACATACATACATACATACACACACATATGTTTGTAATATTATACATATATATATATATATATACATACACACATATATGTTTATAGTATTATAAACAGGTGTATGTATGTATGTATGTATGTGTATATATATATATATATATACATATATACCTCTACTTCACTTTCCCTATCTCAGGACACGCCCCGCCATACTTCAAGGCTCTTGTTCCGCAAGACCTACCATGTACTTCATTTCGACACTTTGTTTGCCTTCAGAGTAAACCTGAGCCCACATGGCCCTCTAAGCCCTAAAACCTCTGACTCGTAAACCTATACTGCCAATGACTTAAGACAGGGGCCTTAATTGTTTATAGCGGGGTTTTGGGGTTCAACTTCATGTAATATACTACATGTGGCAATAAGGAAGCCTAAACACACCACCAGTCATTAATCAGGCCCTACACCCTAAACCCTAAACCGTAATTCAGGCTCCTACATTTCACAGTTCCACAACAAAGAGTTTGAAACGGCAGCCGAGGAGCAGGTAGGCACCGATACCCACGGAACGCCCCGTGATGTATGAGAGAGTAAAGGTCTCCTGCACAAGATCTGTTCGGTTTAGGGTTTAGGGTTTTGGATTTAGGGTCTCGGGCTTAGGGTTTAGGGTTTAGGTTGCTGAAGCCTCCGATGCACAAAAACCTGCACCGATTTGTTGCACACAGAGGCAGGTTGGCACCCATGAACCCGCAAACTCTCGTGATGAGGAAGGATCCTCTTATTCTATAATAAAGGGTTTTTTGGACACTTGGGGCTTCAAAGGTTATTGAAACTAGCGATACAGGGTGTTAGGGCCCTTACTAAGAAATATTTCAGTGGGAACCCTTGGGTAAGTTGTGGGGTTCGTGGAAGTACAGCTCTTGCTGTATGCGTGTGAGAGCGAGGGGTAAACCAGGAAGTCTTATTCAACTGCCTACTGCGAGGCTCCCGCCGTCGAGAGTTCATCTCACTGCGCAGCATGAGACTGTAAATCACTTCGCCTCATGAAATGCAAAACACACACACTCTCGAAATCAACCAAACCCTCAGTCCTGAACCCCCTACATCCCCGATTGTCAAATTCAATCACCAAACCCAATGAAAATCCTATGAGTTTCAACCTCGGTGGCCGGAAACCCAAGGAAATAAAAGTTGAAACTCTCAGAATCGACTACCTTAAAAGAGCCCCAAACATTGAAAAGTTGAGTTTACAGCCAGTAAGCAAGTCGCTCAGCTCTCCTGGTATGCCCGGCTGGTTTCGCCAGCGATGAGACCGCTTCCCTGCAAGTTCTCGACGCCGATGCCGCCCCTAAGTTGAAAATTGATGCGCCCAGTCGCAGCAGCAGGGCTCAGGGTTCAGGCCGGGTTTTCGGGCGCTCTGGGATACTTCGGCTAGAAGTTGGTTTGAAAGTACTCTGGGTCCTAGTATAGTATAGCAGAAAAGACCTACCTTTTTCGGTTTCCTTTTTATGGTTTTTATATATATAGTTCCCGAGTAATTATATGCTACATGAGTACATGGACCCTTATAGGGAACTGCATGCGGAGCATGCCTGCGAAGCGTGCACAAAATCGCGCGAACCGAAAAGATCAAGATATAGAGGAGGCGGCAAGCCGAGCCAATACAGAATGCGGGAGCATGGCAACATCAGTGATGGGCGCCAACTCAGGTGCCCAAGACCACAAGTCAGACCTTTGCTTGACTTTGGGATCTGGGTAGTCTGGCAGCCACCCACATGCATCTCAACATAGACACACAGGTTGAGACTAGCAGCTATGTAGATTCGTACTAGCCAGCGGGTTTTAAGGTGTGACAGTACTGTATGAATATGTAGAAGCTGAACCATAAGGGGACACTACAGTACTTGTTCAACCCCGGTATTGTGATTATCGTAGATCTGTGTTGACCCCTGACTCAAACGAGCTCGCGTCTGAAACCCAGAAACCTAAACGCGACGAGCCTATGAGACCACGCCGTAAATCATTTTACATCCTAAACCCTTCATCCCTCATAAACCCCAAACCCGAAACTGTAAACCCTGAACCCCCTAAACCCTGAACCCCGAAAAGCCCGAACGTCGGCTTTCCTTGATCCCAAGGCACTATATCACTGGGATTAGTCCCTAAGTGCAGTCTATACTTAGGCCTTGAATGGATTCCCGTGTACGTATTATTTGCCTCCTTAAAAAGGGTTCCGGTATGGGCACTTTGCAGCCGAAGTGCATACCCACAGGGTCCAAATGGACAACTAGTAAGGTTTCAAGGTCCAAACCCGCAGGGCGTAAAACTACTATTTGGGTGGTTGTCAAAATTAGGGTCCCTTTTTGGGTACCCTAAATATTTGGTGCCGTACTATAATAAGGACCCAAAAGGGGACCCTAATTTTGACAACCACCCATTTGGGTAATCACTTGGATCCTCTTGGTACTACATAGGCACATGGAGCCTGGGGGAGTGCTTTAGAAGCTTAGCTGCATGCTACAGCCTTAGCAACCCCCTATAAACAACTCGGACATGCTGAAAAAGTCTCAACCCTATAAACCCCGAAGCCTAGACCCTGGAAGGAAATTCTAAACCCGATTCGCATAATGAAGCTCAGTAGCTGCGTGCTCTTCTGGCCCTCGCCAATGATAGCATCCAGCACGTACCGCTCCTCCCCGCCCTGCGAGACCTTGTGTGCCTGCGGTGGGTTGCTAGAAGCTCAGTGACTTCTATTCCATGGTAGCTTTTGTACACCTTCTTAGCATCGGGAACTTTTGGGTGTCGATAGGGTTATGGCAGGTATGGTGTTTGCATGGTAGCTTTTGTACACCTTCTAGAATAGGGGACTATTGGGTGTCGCTAGGGGTTATGGTGTTTATAGAGATTTATGCGCTTTGGCAAAGTCTTTGCAGCGCTTCATACGATTTGTTTATCCTGCTTGCAGGTCTCTTTGTCTTCATGGTAGGTAACTATGTTATGGGTGCTATAACCTAGAGGCTCCAAATATAGTACCATTATGGAATTAGGTCCCCAAAGCCATGATATATGATGGTCATTTGGGACCTAATTCCATACTGGTACCGTATATGGAGCCTCTGGGTAAGGCCTGTTAATTAGGGCTTAAGGATCCGTAACCCAATGCAGGGGTTGCTTGGTTTCCAAGCTTTCTAGGTGGTGCAAGGCTGGGGTCATGCAGGGGGCTTTCATGCGGATTTGTTGAAGGCTTATCAGAACTACGGCCCAAGGGTAGTACAATCATGATTCCGTCCAACACGAACTTGAACCGTAATGCCAACACCGAACAAACGCGAACCCGAAAATAAACCCTAAACCCCCAAAACTCTAAACCCCTAAAACCCTATAAACCCTAAGCCCCTAAACCCCTAAAGCCCTAAAACTCTAAACCCCCAATGCCCTAAACCCTAAACCCCTAAAGCCCTGAACCCTAAGCACCTAAACCCCCAAACGCTAAACACTCTTACCACCCCTAAACCCCTAAAACCCCCAAACCCCTAAACGTTAACCCTAAACCCGGACCTGAACCCTAGCCCTAAGGCTCAAAGTAGCCCAAAAGCCTCATATAGTATGGTCTTTGGGCCCAAAAGCCTTAAAATATGAGTCCTTAGAGCCAAGACTCTAAACCCCTAAACCCTCAACCCCAAGACTCTAAACCCCTATAAACCCCTATAGATCCCTTTAAAAGAACCCTAGTAGATCCCGCCTAAGGGTCAGCTGTTTGGGAGATCCTTGCCTCCACAGTTCCAGCAGGGAGCTTCTCGTAGTCGGCCTTGGTCAGGTACAGGTAGTCGAAGCCTGCACGATTTCTTTTAAATAAAAGCGCAACGGACTGCACGATTTAGGGTTTAGGGTTTAGGAGTTTAGGGTTTTCTTTCAACGCCATGCGCGCATGTACGACGCGCACTTTGGCGCTCCGCCGGGCCTTGTAGGTTGCTGAGGAGCTTCCCTATAATTACATACTGCTCGTTTTGCCCATACAGCTGCTTGGCGGCATATCTACGAGCGGTGTGGTCCCCTACCCATATTGAGGGAACATGCCTGTGCATAGTGTCTTCGATCCAGGGTGTAACTGGATACCTTTACTTCTTCCTTGGGCTTGTATTCTATCTGTCAGCGGGTGACAAAAGACTATGCTATGCATAGGGTCTTCTGGGGAGGAGCAAACAATGCTGGCTAGCGCTTTGATTTGTAGGGTTGAACCGTTGTGGAGTGGAGTTGTGGTCAATTGGCCTGGTTCCAGAATCCGCTCAGAATCCCAGTTACTGATTCTTGAGTAGTAAGTCGCCTTTATGCCAAGAATTCTACGAAGGAACTTATGATACAAGGCATCTACTTTATGCAAGTTTTGGTCGGTAAGAGTCAAGGCCTCAAGTCCATAGCACAGCGTGGGGACGAAGGTGCCACGAAATGTGCATAGTGTTTGCTTGAGCGTGCGCCGACTGTTCAACACCGAGGCGATGGCAAAAAGCTCCTCGCTTTCGTCCAACCTGGCTGTTGCAATGGCTCTTGTCGCCACCTTGGGGTGAACCCGGTGAACCCAACGAACTTTGTCTGTGAAAATGCGCTCGCACGTTGGGTTCAAGACCTGGACGCTCTTGCCCCCGGGCGGCGCCGAAAGTGCCAGTGGGACGTTCCGTCAACACGGCCACGAGGTTTCGGGTTTCGGGGTTTAAGATTTAGGGATTTAGGGTTTAGGGAAGTGATTTTGAGAGGAATTTAATGCTGTAGAAACGAAGATTCTATGGGATTGGGCTTTATGATGAGGGTTCAGCGGTGTGGGCGTTGAGACAAGGGCCGTGGCTTACTGGTCAGGTACATGCAATGTCAATTCCGGGTTTACGGCTTAGTAAAGAAGCTTTTTTGTTGAAGCACATCCACCAGGTCTCCGCTGTTTGAGGATTGGGTAGTAAGGAGTTTCCTGGTTTAACAAACCAAGGTCTTCGGGGTTCATCCGTAGTTTTGAAGGCCTGAACCCCAAGCCTAAAAAGCCCCCGAGCCGAAAACCGCCGCCTTTGCTGCAGTCGTTCGCGTCAAGCCACTGCACCTGGCAACAAGAAGCGCGGTCTAGTTTAGGATGCCTTTCTAGGGGTTACCCTGAGGCTCCATAGTAGTTCCTTTTTGGGGGTAAGTAGTTCCTTTTTGGGGTTCATATTTAGAAGCCTATAAGGTACCCCCAAAAAGGAACTACTATGGAGCCTCTGGGTAAGAACACATTACAGACCTAGGCCCGGAACCCTAGACGTAGGAATTAGGTTCTTGTTGAAGCCTTCGGCATGACAATAGACAGGGTGTCAGAAAATGAAGCCAATCCCGGGACCGTCATCAATTCTAAAGGGTCCGCATTGACTACATCCTGTGGTTTAGGGTTTAGGGTGAAGAATGACTAATAATGCTGCCCCTTCTCGTCCCCGTATGATGACGGTAGCGTATCACCCCCAAAGCCCTATTCTGCAATTCTATGTTCCACAGGCTCTATTCTCGATATTACTTCGAATGAATATGTAAAGCAATCAGTCCTCTGCTTGCGGGTGTGCGAAATAGGCCTTACTCTACACTCTCAACCCCGAAACTATCGGCCAAAGCTGCCTATGCTGCTGGCGCAAATACCTGTACTCTGCCTTCTTCACAAAACTACCGGCCTAAATGCTTGATGGCCCTCTCCATGGTCTTTAGACAAGGGCTCCTACAATGAAGCCCAAGGAAAAGAAGAGGGGCTGCAATCTTGCTTTCGCCCAGAGACTGTGGGTCCCAAGATGCTTCTAGAGCTGAGCGGTGCTAGGAACAAGAGAGCGAATCTTCCGAGGGCCTGATAATATACGGCTTCAGTAAGGGAGTGAGGGGTGCGGGGTGGCAGCTTTAAAAAACGTATCCGGTCTTGAAAGGCATTTAGGGTTTCGGTTTGTAAGTCCCCGTCCCCATTTAGGCCCTACGATGAATGTAGTACCGTAGTACCTTCAATGGATCCGCTAGTTTATGGTTATGACTCCTACAATAAGAAACCAACCTAACAAACAAAAAACACCACAGCTTAGGGTCCGGGTCTAGGGCTCCAAGTATGCAAACAGTACCTACTTTGGGGCCAAAAGTCACGACCTACTTTGGGCTATTTGGAACCCAGGTTCAATCCGTAGAGACTTAGAGAAACTTTTTGAGGATCCTTTACGGGCTTTCAGATACGTACGTACCCTAAAGCCTAGACCCTAGATCCTAATTCTCTTCTTTTCTGCGTATGCTTTTTTGGGTTTACCACTTTTCGGGGTGTACATTGGAGGCATCAGGTAGACTTTAAAGCCCGGAACCCCGAACCTTAATTTTTTGAGCTCAGACCTCTCGCCTTGTACAGCGGCTTCAGCTCCTCCACGAGGCCCACGCGAGCCCCTCAGCTGAAGGCACTTGTTGGCATTGGGTTTGGGTTTACCAGCACCCCCCCAAGTACCCTTTTATAGAGTCCTTATGGTCCGTATTTGTAGTAGGTATTTAGGGTATAATAAAAGTTAGTTTGGGGAGTGCTGCTAGGGTTTAGAGTTCAGGGTTCGGTCGGACATTCGTCCGTCAGTGTTAGCCATCCGGACTTCCGCCTTTCAGGGCTTGGAGTTATAGGTGTTTTTTTTGGACTTAAGGTGTGGGGAATCGTGGCTGAGCGGACTCTAACTCAAGGATTGGGGGTTGGGATTCGTTCAAACCCTGAACCCCAGAGAAGCCCGGCCGTGAACCTTCAACCCTTCCAAAACCCTAAGCAAAAACTTTTAAAGTCCTAAACTAAACCCATAACACCAAATAAATCCCAAGCCCTAAACGCCGACCGATAGGCGGCGATGAATCTAAGAGATGCCCACAGAATAGTTAAGACAATTAAGATACCGCAGTGTGGCCTGTTTCATGAAGATGCGTCGCTGAGAATGAACCACCGTAAACGAGCAAAGCAGAACAGCTTCATTGCGTTCTCTGGGAGGTGTATATTGGAGGAAGCTAGCTATCAAAGGCGAGGGCAGAGGGCAGAGGGCAGAGGGCAGAGGGCAGGGCAGGCAGGGCCGGCTTTAGGGTTTGGGGGCTCGGGATTGGGCTTTAGGGTTTTGGGCAGGGTTTGGGCTTCAAGCTTTAAGGCTTAGGGCTTCGGGTTCTTGAAAGTTTTGGGGCTCCGGCCTCTGGACTGTGGTTTCTTTGATGTGGTATTGGGCCCGGCCCTCCACAACTTCCTTGAAGCTCTCCTCCTTGGAATCGCCAGGCTTCGGGGGCTCTGAGTCCTTTGCCGGGGCGCAACCGCAGAGAACTAGGGCCCGACAGTAGCACTTTGGCCTCTTGCTGCACTTGCACCAACAGTTGCATCAGCGAGGGTGCGCCATCGCCCGAGGGTGCCGTCAAGCTGGCGCCGTAGCTGACGGCGGCCGTGAAGTTCCAGCCCAACGTGGTTTCGGTTTCGACGATACCACTGCGTGAACCGGGCGACAAAACGCCAAGCCCGGTGGAGTCTGCCAGGCAAACACAGCCGATGTTGGCAGCCATGTCGGCAAGACACCTCGTCAGCGAGTTTCAGAATCCAAGGAGTTTCAAAGGACGGTCTGCCACTATAGAAAATGCGGATCAGCTCCATCTGCGTGCTTGGCGAAGAAAAACAACATAACAAAACTAGATTACTAGATTACATATCACATACAGCACTTATCCAATTCGCATGTCTTAGAACCTATGAGCCATTAGTTATTTTTTCTCTCGGGCCACAAAGCTTGGGTTGGCTTTGAGGTTTAAGAATTAATTAGTAGTTGAAACTATAACCACATAAACATGTTTGCAAAGTTGACTGTGTTGTACTAAGCTGTGGGTAGTGACAAAACTTTTTGTTTCTTAATGTTTTGGGATTCTCTGGGTGGGTGGGTATTATTCCATGTTCTAAATAGCGAACTCGATAAGATTTGAGTAGGGAATGGAGGAATGGGGTACCATCAGAACTACTATTCCTACCATTCCTCCATTCCCTACTAACCAAAGGTAAGTACCCTAAACCCTACAACCCTAAAACCCCAACCCCTAAACCCCAAACCCTAAACCCCAAACCCTAAACCCAAAACCCTAAACCCAAAATCCTAAACCATAAACCCTATACCCCAAGTCCCAAATCCCTAATCCCTAAAGGGCCCCCCGGCCGCTGTTGCAGGAGACGTAGACGCGAGGAAGCCCCAGTTTCCGCGCCAGTTCGGAGGCCTGCGCGTTGAGTCTCGTTGGGTTTTAGGGTTTAGGATTTAGTTTGGGGATTGGGGGTTTAGGGTTTTAGGGTTTAGGGTTGTAGAGTTCCTATATAGGGTTTTAAGGCTTAGGGCTTTTGGGATATATCGCGGCTTCCGGCAATAGTCGGGGACCCTGCTACAGTAACCTAAAGAGCAGGATCCATATTGTAAGGACCCCAAGATGACGAAACTCTCATATGGAGCTCAAGGGGATTTTTGGGGTTCCCATGCAGTTTACGGGTTCAGGCTTTCGGGATTTATAGAGTTCATCAAGGTAGGGTTTCCCATGGGAGTTTTCGGAATTCAGGATTTATAGAGCCTCAAAGGATTACAGGGGTTGTGGGGTTCCCATGGGGTTTCAGGGATTCAGGCTGCTAGGAACTAGGATGTATTGAGCTTAGAGGTACTACGGGGATTGTGGGTTTAGGGATTATAGTTATAAGCCCTGAGGTTTAGTCTTTCCATGACGTTTTTGTGGGTTTGGGGGGCCGAGGGCTTTTAGGGTCAGGGTTTATTATAGGGCTTATAGGGATTATGAGGTTTATAGGGCTTGTAGAATATCAAAGTCTATAAGCTTTATAGAAGTTGAAAATGGGAGGGGTTGGGGGTTTTTGAATATCAAGCTGCTTGGTCTCGGGTCGGAGTTGTAGGCTTGAGGGCTCGTGAGGTTTAGGGAGAAAGGGGGCTTTAGGTTGAAGGATTCTATGCAGCTTAATGTTGCGGTTTCTGGGTCTTTGGTCAGAAACTCCAAACCACAGTCCTCCTCCCCACAACCGCAAACACTACAGCTCCAAATCCAATGGCTCGAATCCGCAAACCTCAATCTCCGCTACATCCCAATCCCAAATCCTACCCCTAAACCTATACCCTCACTCCCTGAACTTTGACCTGTAACCCCAAACCTCGCCACCCAACCCTCTACTGCATGCAAAAAGCTGGCCTGCATGACGTCCCTAGATGTCTACCCCTGTCACAATCATACTCTGAAACAGGCACTCTGTAGAGTGTTAATGCCTTCTATTTTTAAGCAACCCTGAGGAAGCATGTTGGTAATTATCCAAGCTTTCATAGTATACCGGCCTAAATCATATGGGTAGTTGTCAAAATTATGGCCGCTTTTGGGGTACCCTAAATATTAGGTGCCGTACTAAATAGGGCCCTTAAAAGGGACCCTAATTTTGACAACCACCCATATCCTAGATGCCAAATCCTCTAAACGTCAGCAGGGCCTTCGGATCCTCTTTAGCTGCTAGCTGTTCCGATTTAGGGTTTAGGGTTTAGGGGTTTAGGGTTTAGGGGTTTAGGGTTTAGGGGTTTAGGGTTTAGGGTTTAGGGGTTTAGGGTTTAGGGTTTAGGGGTTTAGGGTTTAGGGGTTTAGGGTTTAGGGGTTTAGGGTTTAGGGGTTTAGGGTTTAGGGTTAATGCCAATCTCAAGGCTTTGTGCTTGGCCTTGGATGTCGCTAGAGCACGGGCAGGTCAGAGGAATGCATTGTGCAACGAAGCTTGAGGGTGTTCGGCCGTGACGTGGCTGCCGTTGGATAACGGCAATGATGCGTGTCCACATAATATATGTCTCGAGCACAGCAGAACTCGCCGTGCACCTGCTCCGCGACATCGCGTCCAAGGCCGATGAGCAAAGCATCTCTTGGCTGAGCAAGCTGAGGCCAGTCCATTTCGCCGAGCTTCACCTTCACGGTGCGACTACGGCACAACCGAGACCAGTCCAGACATGAAATCTGCGCACAGTTGTCTGTGAGCAAGGAACAGAAGTGTGGATCTCAGTTAAGGGTTCAGGGTTCAGGCTAAACCCTAAACCCGAAACTCTCAAATCTAGAAGTCCTAAACCCTATATACAACGACATCTAAACCCTAACAGCCCAAAGCCCTAAACCGCGAACCCCTGAACCCCTAAAAACCTAGCCCTAAACTCTAAAGCCAGAAACCCTGGCCAAAGCCCTAACCCTTAGCCCGGCCCTAAACTCAAAACCCCTCAACCCCTAAGACCCAAGCTCTAAACCCAAAGCCCTAACCCCTGAAATCCTGGCTCGAAACCCTAAGATTCCATGATCGTACATACATTGGCATTCAACGTAGTCCGTATCTAGGTACTGTAAGGCCCAAGTATACAATATGGTACAGGAACCCTGATACCCCAAATCCTATAGAACCCTGCACCCTTATAGACCCCTTATACCCAATAATCGAACCCTAAACTCCAAATAAACCCAAAACCCTACACAAAAAAAAAAAACACCCAGGCCTTCTGGAAGAACTGGTCTTCTCGCACGCCAAAGGAACCAGCCTGGTCAGGGCTTAGGGTTTTTCAGGCTTTTTTGGAAGGGTTCAGAAGGAGTTTCAGAGGTTTAGGTTTTTTTAGAGCTTCTGAAAGTTTTTTCAGCGTTTGAAGGTTTAGTGGTTTGCGGAGGTTTAGGGATTATGTTCGGGGTCTAGGTAAACGATTAGGGATACTGTAGGTTGCGATGTGCTTCGCTTGGTCTTACTGAGTAGGTTGCTATGCGTTTCATCCAAAACTAAAAAGAGGGACCCTTAATAAGGACCCCTAGGTATATACCCTTATTAATATAGCCATTATCTACCCATTTTGTAGCCCATTGTAGGGTAGGGTCCCCATTAAGGGTCCCTCCTTTTCCCCTTTGATTTCATGAAATTGTGACTCTCCATGTTCATGTTGTTCGAAAAGCTCCTGAGCTCTGCTTTGTGGGAGTGTTACAAGGAGTGAAAGATGGCTAGATATAGGGGCCTGAATAATTAGAACAGGGTTTGAGGGTCCATTATACTATAAATCAAGAAGGAACCACTGAAATAGTATCGGATATTTTTTAGGGTCCTATGTTAGTTGTTGTTGACAGGCGAGGATCAGGTCCGGCAAGAACTTCAGTTTACGGTTTCTGGTGCCATTACTGGTTCAACGCGACCCTTCGACGCGTTCAGCGTGTTCGAGAGTTTGGCAAATACTGGGGCCCGTTTGGGAGTGTAGCAGGCCATACTTAGATAAGGACTGGACCAGAAGGATAGTATTTCTAGTTCGTCCAGCTCTGCAGACTCGCATATTGCTTCTTAGCACCCTGAATCTTGAACGCTACTCCTTGCATAGCGAGGGCGGGTAGGAATGCCTGTGCCACTTGCCCTAACGCCCTAAACACGAAATCTGGTTGGTACTGTTACGGCTTTCGCTTTTCGGTGAAACAAGTGGTGTTCATTTCTCATGGACAGTTCTCAGTTGGGCTAGCGTAATTGTGCAGAACTATGAGTACATCTCTGTATGTATGTATGTGCACACATACATACATACATACATACATACATACATACATATATATATATATGTATAAATATATATGTAACTATGTGTTGCAGAGAGGCAGACAGACAGAGGGCGACTAGCAGCAAACATAATGAAGGACGAACCGCACGGCTAAACCTTGAACCCTTCCATGGGAGTTTCCGAAAATAGTGGACCCTAGGCCCTAAATAGTAGGATCCTCATTATAAGGACCCCAACATAAGGTACCCCTGTTTCCGGAAACCCCCCACATCTGAACCAGCAGACCTGGAAGGTCACATCGTTGGCGATGAGGATGACCACACGGCCTGCTCATGTTGCGGGGACTCGGGGAATGGGGTGGAGGTGGGGGGTTCAGAAGATTGGACTTGTCGGGGCTTTAGAGGGTTGCGTAGGCCGGAACCCAAACCCTTACCAGGTTGAGATCCAGATTTAGATGTGGATTAAATAGATAGACAGATACGACTAGAGATACAGCTAGAGATACAAGTGCTGATACAGGCACAGATGTGCGTATAAATCTATCTGTCTGTCGGTCTGCTTGTCTGTCTTTATATGCGCACATCAACATAAATTGAAACAGAACAGATATAGACAGAAATAGAGAGTGCTAAGGCCTACTGTACAGGTATCGATATACATAAAGATAAATAGCTACATATATATATATATATATATATGTACATTTATGTATGTGTATATTCAGATAATACAGCAAACATATAGACGCACGTGCATGCATCCATCCATCCATCCCTCCGTCCATCCATCTATCCATCTATCCATCCATATATGCATCCATGCTTCCATGCATCCATGCATGCATGCATGCATACATAGACACACATACACACATATACGTGTCATAAGCCTCAAAACGTGTACATGCTCTGTTATTGTGTGTATTTTAGTATCCACAAAAGTGTAAAGTGCTACCAAAACCACATCGAAGCCATGTCAGAGACACGGAGCCTTCCGGATACTCCGGGGTCTTCATCGTCAGCTTCCATGCAAGCATGCCCAGGTCGTTCGCTCCTGATATTAGGGCGTACCTTAGGGGGTAGGGTTTGCCGTGAGACCTTGCACCTTAAATCCGTGAGAATCCGTGAACACATGTTCGGGCCATATCTCCAAAAGGCAGAAAAGGATCCAAGTACCAAGCCCTCATGGCACCATGTGGCCTCTTCGGGCCCGAATTCTACGGTGGAGATGAATTTGGCGGCGTTTAAGGTTCCGGATTTAGCTTGAGAATTGGGCTGAGTTACAAATCCATAAACCTCAACCTTCCACCCACCACTCTATGCCCTCAGCCCTGCACCCCTAAACCCTGGGAGCTCTGTGAGGAAGCCCTCTGCAAAAGCCAGCGGCAGCAACAACAACAACAACAACGACAGCAGCAGAAGCAGCGACAACACGCAAACAACACGACGAACAGGTAAGAGATGCTGCTGCAATTGCCATGGTACCGTTGAGCTTTGTTTCGGGACTTTGTAGGTTTCTAAGCGCTGTAAAAGCTCTTACATGGGTGCTGTTCAAAACCTCTGGACTTGACTGTAAGGCTCCAGTTCGTCGTCTTTCGTGGTTTTCGCTATCTAACAAAACAGGATTTTGTAGAAAAGCCATTACGACCTCCGTTTGCCTGCCGGCTGCTGCAAACTTGGCTGAGGCCCTCATCCCTAAACCCCCACCTGGGATCAGGGCCCCCATAACACCTGCCTTTTTAGGGTTCCCTGTTATGATTTCCTGGTATAAGTCCTTGCAAAGCTAGGTTATTTGGGGCCTAGGGTTTAAGGTAACCCGTCACCTGGAATCGGGCCTTCGGCACGAGTGGTTTCAACCAGCTCCATCTTGGACCAATCCATGACCTTTGGGTTAGGGCTTATGGGGTTTAGGGTTCAGGGCTTAGGGAGTATAGGGTTTAGGGTCTAGTGACCTTTCGGTGCAGTTTGTCGAGTTGGAGTTTCTGTAGTTTCTGAATCAGGGCGTTGTAAGAAGTCCCTGGTTGTAATGAACGCTGCAGGGAGCAGCTTCGGAAGTTTCGGGTGCAGCCTGCTGCGAGGCAGCTCTGTGTCCCCAAGTCTTTCGGGAGCTTCGAAAAGTGGCGTGAATCTAGGCAGCCCGAAGAATCTCTCATACATGAAATTTTAGTCCTATTGAATGCTGCGCTGTCATTCCAGAACTCCTCGACAAATAACCACCTGTAATCCCCGAAGCCAGATGTAGACCTCTGAGAAATAAAACACTCTCCCAGAATAGGGACTAGATAATGGGGTTCTCATGTTAGTAATGATGACTCTACATGTCGGACCATAAACATGAAAACTTGCTTTATTCAAATCTGTCTCGGGTTGCACATTTCGGGTCTCGTTACAACCGGCACGAAACTGTGATTCCTGGCATCAGGTTAAGGTGCACTCAGCCCGGGAACCCTTAATCCTACAGCCCACAACCCGAAAACCTGAATCCCAAAATCCTAAACTAAACCCCTCACCCTAACGACGCCAAACGACATGACCGAAGTCATATATGCCGTACATGCAAAACCTTGAACCCTACAGCCCAAAACGCGGAAACCATGGAACCCCTATAGAACCTGGGGCCTTCAATCAAAGGACCACTTATCAGGGGTTAGGGTTTAGGGTTTGCGGGTGTAGGGTTTAGGGGTTTGGTTTAGGGTTTAGGGGTTTAGGGGCTTAAGGGTTTAGGGTTTTGGTTTAGGGTTTAGGGGTTTAGGGGTTAGGGGTTTAGTTGTTTAGGGTTTAGGGGTTTGGTTTAGGGTTTGGGGGTTTAGGGGTTTAGGGGTTTAGGGGTTTGGTTTAGGGTTTAGGGGTTTAGGGGTTTAGGGGTTGAGGGTTAGGGGTTTAGGGGTTTAGGGTCTAGGGTTCTTCATGGAATCCCTACAGGACCCTTGCACAACGCCCCAAAACCTGAAACCTAAACACCTAAACCCCCAACACCCTAAAACCGAACCCCCGAAACCCTTTAAACCGTCCCATGGAAAAATGGGGATGCGTACCAGCTCTACAGCAGTGAGGATGTCCTTGGGCATGGTGTCAGGCACCTGGCATTGAAGGCCCTACGGGTGCTTAGGGTTTACAGGGGTTTAGGCTTAGGGGTTTAGGGATGTCTAGGGGTTGGGGGTTTAGGGGTTAGGGTTTGGGGTTTAGGGTTTAGGGTTTAGGGTTTTTAGGGTTTAGGGTTCAGGGGTTTGGGGTTTCGGGCTTTAGGGTTCAGGATAGGATTGAATTGGGGTTTTAGCTCTGTGCCTCTTGAGGCCTGCAAGAGAGCATGCCGCTCGGTGTATAAGGGCAGTCTAAACCCTTTACCCTAGCGCACCGTCAGCCCTGCCTGAAACCCATGAGACCGTGAGGAGCGCACCACCAGATTATGCCACAAACGAAGGGCTCGCAGGAAAGCATATCTGAAACGGCCGTTTCGGGTATAAGGTTGTGGTTTGGGGCGTTTAGGGCTGAGAGTGTTTCAGATGCCCGGGCTGGGGCCCTTATTAATTCGAAACAGTTCGAGCAAGGAAAGCTAAGGATAAACTTCACAAATTCTCCGGGCTTGTAAATACATTGCAAGCCTAACCCTAAACCCATCTAATCCCCAAAACATCCGTCACCCCTTGACGAAGCAATCTACCTAATAAAAATCAAAATCAGCGATAAAGCAGTGTTGGAATGACTGGGACCGTCCCCCCTTTCCCCAGATCGCCTTAGATGGCACGGTCGGCGCACCGCGCCTCAGGCGTAGGGTTTAACACTTTCTTCAGATCCTCCACCCCCTCCCCAAACCTACACCTTAAAAATTAAATCACTTCTCGAAGCTCCTATCCAATATTCTCTAACCCAGAGACTCCAATATCCCTTAGTTAAGGATATGCCTTAAATCATATTAGGATTCCTGCTGTATTTCAAAGAATATTCAAAAGGAGTCTCTGGGAAGCGGTATGATACTGAAGACTACCGACCGGGACCCTATCGTTTCGTTCGCTCGCGGTGGACAATAGAGCCCCGAAGCACCAAACCCCAGACCCCCAATACCCAAAGGGTCCAAGTATCATTATGGTATATACTTATAGGGTATTTTGGCAGTCTAGGTATATACCAGAATGATACTTGGACCCTTTGGGATAAGGAACCCTCAAAGACACCTGTAAAGGCCATGACCGAAAATCCTAAAGACTGTATCTATCCATCTACCTACAATCAGTCAACCTATCTATCCATCTATCTTAGGTACGCCCCCCCCCTCAGTAATAGATAAATAATATTCATAATCTAGACTAGATATAGTAGGACCTTGATAGTAGCCCTATTATAGACTCTTACTGTACGGGGGCCGTACCTAATATCTATCTGTCTATCTGTCTATTTATCTATCTTGAAAGGTGCATTTCGCAGCTGGGGGGATGGGTCCGGCTCTGGGTCTGCTAACCTTCTTTCAAAAAAATCTCCCTTAAAAGAAAACAACAAAACCAGGAATAAGAAAGCAAATAAGAAGGAATAACACTAAGTTACAAAGTTCAGAAAAACCCCTTCCAAAAAACAACAACACCAGCAATAAGAAAGCACATAAGAAGAAATCACACTAAGTTCCATAGTCGTCATGATACTCATAATGGCAACTGCTAAAGCCTCAGCCGCCCCAGAAAGCAAAATGACAACCATTGAATCCGGAGGTCAATTGAAACACAGACCAGTAGCTCTATACATTATATGCATGTAAGTACGAACATGATCACATATGTACATATATATATATATATATGCATGCATGCATGATTGCGTGCGTGCATGTAAATATGTGTACATGCGTGTATGTTCTGTATGTGTGTACACAAACAAACAACCAGACATACATGCATGCATGCATGCATGCATGCATGCTTGAATTCATATATATATATATATATATATAGACACATATAAAGACATACATACACATACACCTGCGCCATCTACATATGTACATGTGCGTACACACACACACAGACATATTGAGTATGATTCTACTATTTCCAGCCCGTCCCTCCAAGGATCCGGCCCTGAGCGAGGGGAGGGACTCCTCCTTCGGGCGCCACGTCCTGCGAGGCGCTGGCAAATACACCCAAAGCCTGCAGAGCCATCATAAAGATACCACCCCCTAGGGTTTAGGGTTTAGGGTTTAGGGTTTAGTTTTAATATTCCCTTGGGTTTTATATGCCCAAATCAGCCCTAAAGCTCAAAGTAGCCCAAAAGCCCCTCATATAGTATGGTCTTTGAGCCCAAAAGCCTTAAGATATGAGTCCTTAGAGCCTAAGGGTTGGGGTTCGGGTTTGAGGGTCTAGGGATTGGGGCTTGGCGTTCTTAAGACCCCTAGGATGGGGATAGGGGTTTTCGAGTTTAGGGTTTTAGGGTTTAGGATTGGGGGAAGGGGTTCGCCGGATGGGGGTAGGGGTTTTAAACTTGGGGTATGGGCTTGACTAGGGTTCAGGGCTTATGGTAATGAGGGTGGTGAGAATTTAGGGTTTCGCTTTCAAGCTCTGCTTTTGGGAGTGGCAGGGGCAATGAGGATCGTTGCGATTAGGGGTTTAAGGTTTGGGGGTTTCATGGTCATGGGGATTACAGGGTTTAGGGTTCGGGCATTTTTGGCTTCAGGTTTCAGGTTTTAGGGTTTAGCTTCCAAGCTCCGCTGTCCGGAGTTTAGTTATGCTACTGCGATGCCCGGATAAAACAGCCCAAAAACCATCCATGGGTCGTTTGCGATGGAAGAGCACTAGGATGCCCAGTAACCTAGGAATCAAAAGGGCTCCCTTTTTGGTATTGGGTAACCTTAAAAGGAACCTAGGACTGCAAAAACGGGAATAAGGGGCATCCTAGGCAAGTGCATTTTCGGATCTAGGCCAGCTTTGGCACGCGTGAAACCCAAAGCGGAGTTGGGGATTGGTTTTGGGATTCGAAACCCAGCACAAACGCCAACTCTTACTGTTTCAGCCCCAGACCTCTCAGACTCTCAGCTGTGAGGCTGAATCCTAAACTTCAAAACCAAAACTCCAAGATACAAAACCCTCAACCCTGTATAAACCCTCGACCTTAACACCCTAGTGCACCCTGAAATCCATACCTCCTGTACGGATGTGAACACACCTTGACAGGTCCTTCGTTGCGCGCATCTGGCGAGGAGGACCGGCGAGCACTGCGGAACGGCGAGATCTACTTATCGGGGTCTGCATTTTCGTCTGCACCAAACGGTCTGCATAGCTATAGACTATATATAGTAGGAAGCAAACACATGCCAGTTGGGAAATGAAACGAAGATACTTCCAATGATAACAGAAAAACATGACATGCAATTTACGTCACCACACGCCGTTCCCGTGTGGTTTGCCACTATAGCTAGACTACCATGCCCTCACAAGCTCTCCTCTGTATTGAATGGTCTTACGGCTTTACGACAGGGTAACCAGGAAGTCTCGCAAGGTACTGTACTGCTCTTACCGTTGGTTAGTGGGGAATGGAAGAAGGGTAGAAATAGTAGCGATAATTGTACCCTATTCCTCCATTCCCTACTAACCCAAGGTAAGTGCTTGAGGTTTCGGGCTTTCGGGTTTGGGGGAGAGCTAGGGTTACGGGAAGGATTTTCGAGTCTGGGACCCTCTGATGGGAAGTCTTCAATTCAAGGTGTCGGGCTGACGCCTGCAAACTCCCGAACCCTAGACCATAAACTCCAAAGCTACAAAGTTATCTAGGTTCCTATTTGGGAGAGTATATGTTAGAAGGGGCCCCCACCCTGTAATAGTGGTATAATAGGAATATAATAGGGCCCTAATGTAATCCTTATAGTCACTATTACAGGGTGGGGGCAGCCTCTAAAGTATATGATCACTAAGTCATTAGGTACTAAGCCTAAGAGTAACATAGGAATAAAAAGGGTGCCCTTTTTGGGTTAAGGAGGGTTATAAGAGAACCTAAACCCTAAAAAAGAGAATAAGGGCCTACTCTGGGTCCTAGGGAAATTCGACCCTTGGGGCTCAGGGTGAAGGAAAACTGTACATGGGAAAGCTGTGCAAACGACTTGGGAGTCGCACCCGCTGCTGTTTGTGGCGGCGATCCACTTCATCGTCAAGGCCAGCTGAAGCATGCCGGGCCTCTTGAGGGTTGGGTTTCGGAGTTTAGGGTTCAGGGTTCCGGCTCTTTGAAAAGCAGCTTTTGCAGTGAGGTCGATACACCAGATCGCTACCGCGAGGGCGAACGCCAAAACCATACTCCCAAACTTCACTACACTAATAACCTAGTAGAAACCCTAAAGACTCAAGAAACCTTGCACAAACCCTAGAGCCCTAAACTCTTAAACCCCTATAAATCCCGGGCCCCCGAACAGCGCAGTCTTTTGCTCTGACGGCCCAAAACCCCAAATTCATCATTTGCTGAAGCTCCTACATTTTGGGCATCGTAACCTTCCGCGAGAGTTTGTGAAAAAGCCTGAGTACGTGGTAAGACTGCGGATATTGGAATAAATGCATGTCCGGGAGGAAACAAAAAGCATCATCTTTACTCAAACTTCAGACCCTGATTTTCAAGTCTTTGAATGATCAGTTGTAAAGGAACCCAAGTGCATTTGTTTAGGATCTCATAGAGTAAGTCGAGCCTCTAAGTAGGAACCCAAACCTCAAACCCCAGTTGCATCGCCTTGGAATCTCAGTTTAGGGGTTTAGGGTTTGAGGATTCAGGGGTCTAGGGTTTGGGGTTTAGAGTTTTTGGTTGATGTCCACACTGGTAAGGTCCTGTCGAGAAGCACCAGAAATCCTCGAATGCCCTGCAGACTACCCAGCCAAGTTCCGAGCAGGTCAAAGGCGTAGGTGGAGCCAGCACGGCGTGCAGCAACCTCTCTGCAACCATGGTTTTGGGGGCTTCTAGCCGGATCTGATTTAGTGGGGTGCATACAGAATGAGCTCCGTTCAGGAAATCCCAACACCTAATCCCTTAAAAATCCAGGAAAGCCCTCCGAGGCTCTTTAACTCTGCTCAAAAATCTCCTCAGAAGTGACGCCTTCCACTCTGTCAACAACTCCTCAGCAGTGACGCCTTGCTTTCTTTCAAGTCTCTGATGGGCGAGTGTCAACATTACGGACAAACTGAAAATGCTATGACTCCGAATGAACCCTATATTGAACCCTGCTTCCCTGAATAAATGCCCTTGCACCCCCGATACTGATGAAGCTCTTTGCGTCCCTCAAAAAAGATTGGCATTCTTCCAAGCAATGTCGTTGTGACAACGCGTAGTCTCAGTGGTCCTTCCTTTGGTACAGCCTTCAATCCCTAACCCTACGCGAGAGCATGTAAAGCCTGTAAGCCCTATAGATACTGTTGATGATATAAATCCTGCATTACCTTAAGGACCCTAAACTATGGGAATTATGGTATATTCCTTATTATGGGTGATGCAGGATTTGTATCATCAACCGTAGGGTTTGGTGTGGTCCATTGTCAAAGAGGCGCGGCAAGGCCCCTATATTGGCTCGAAAAACCACAATGCGCTCAACCCAAACCTCAAACACCCCAATATCTAGAATCTAGAACTCAATAACAAAAAGCTGGACACCAGAAACAACAAACCCGGACAGCTCAATTCATCTCGTGGAAAACAAGATGGTCTAGTAGACCAGAAAGCCCATCCCAAAACAAAAACACAAACTCACCATAACATGAACTGAACCCAACAACAAACGCACATACAAGACATACTCACACTCACACACACACTCTCACACACACACACACACACACACGCACACACACACACACACACACACGCACAACCGTAAACCCTAAACCCCAAACTGTAAACCCCAAAACCCTAAACCCTCTTAACCCCTAATCCCTAAGCCCCTGAACCCTAAACCCTCAACCCTAAACCCCAAAGCCGGCGAACTCCAAGCGATCGGGGCTCGCGCACGCTTGGCCTGGTAGCGGCTGAGCTCGGCCTGGTCTGCGACCTCGGGGCGCTCGTTTCTTGCTTTCGGGTTCACACGTGTTTTAGGCTTTATGGTTTATTCTCATGTTCTTAAGGGGGGGAGGTCCAAGGGGGGGGGGGGGGGGGTAGGCAGGGAGGCTTAGGGAGGCTCGGTAAACGTGAGAGTTTCTGGAAGGGAAGCTTAGGCTGGATATAGGGTTCCGGGTGAGGGTGTTTAGGAGTTTACTTCAACGATTTAGAGTTTAAGGTTTGGGGTTCAGGAGTTTAGTGCAAGGGTTTATATAAGGGATTTTAGGATTTTACGGTTTGGGGTTGAGGGATTTAAAGGTTTCTGTGTCTGTCGATTCGGTGTTGTCTAGAGGGACTTCTTTGGTGCCGGAGGTTGTTGGTTGTAAGCAAGTACAGGGTTTGTTTTACAAAAACTTTTTGATTTTGGGGGTCTTACGGTTGCAGAATTCTGTAGGCTACTTTTGTGTCCATGGGCGGCTGTACGCAACGCTTCTCTCAGGATCTCTCAGGTACGTACTCCAGCCATGGCTGCAATGGCGTATACCCGCCATTCATCTAACTGCTTCCGTGCTTCCCAAGATATATGACGAGCATGAAAAAGATTCTTAAGAGGCTATTGTATGTTCTTACAGTATATCCCTGCTTCCGAAAGTATATCCCTGCTTCCGAAAGTATAAAGGCCCGGCAAGACATGGGTTTCCACACAGGGGCTCTTTACACACACCCTAATAACACAAACCCAAACTAAGACTTTATAGGGCCGCTACAATAATTATAGGTTTAATTACCGCAAGCAACGAACCTACTTACTAGATTCCCTGGTCCTCCAAGTACCCCGACCACCGCAAACAAAAATTGAAAAAACACACACACACAAATACTCAAGCCCTCGGAGGAATCGGAGGAAGCTTGAGAGGAACCCATAACACCCTGCATACTACGTACCCTGATCCATGTATTACTTTCTACGACGTTCTTTAAACGGCTTTTTGGAATCCTCGACCAGTATAGTTTCTTCAGAAACGGTTTTACAAGGCTTTGAAGTGTTGAAAGCTTTCTACAGATACAATTGTTCGACCTCTGATTTGGAAACCAGTGCATGCTTTCTTCGAGGGCCGTTTCAGCCTTTGATGGTAGGACCCCTATGAAGAACTTTGGTTCAGTGAAGGCAGTCTTTTGGCGAGGGCCGGGTTAAAACTTACAGCTGATAGGCACCACCCTAAAACTTAAAGGAACCCTTAAGAGAGCCCTTACAGGAAACCCGAAACCCTCCAAGCCTTTCAAGAGAACCCTAAACCCTAAACCCTGAACCCTAAACCCTAAACCCTAAACCGAGCCCCCGGCGTGCGGATGATCCGACGCACTGATGGCTGCGCCTTCCTTCGCCGCCTCCCAGCCTTGGTTCCGGGTTCGGAGCTCTTCGCATTTAGTTTAGGGTTTAGGGTTTAGGGTTTAGGGGAATTTATGTAGGGTTCAGGGTTTGTTCGGGATTTAGGGTTTAGGGCCATCTTGGGTTTTAGGGTTTAGGGCTTTAGGGGTTGCAGGATTTGAGGTTCCGGGACGGTGCGCAGCTAGAGTTAGATTGGGGGTTAATAGGGTTCAGCTTTTTGGGGTTCGGTTAGGGCTTATTTCGTCTATGTTTACATGTGAGCTGCGTTTGGCATTGCATGGGGCTGATGGCTTATGGTTTGCAAATGGGTCCTCATGTTCTTCGGGTTTGGGTTATACCTAGTTCCCACCGTTTAACCCCAAACGTTAAACCTTAACAAAGCCCATACAACGCTATGAAACCACATTGGGACTTAGTTGATGCAGGGGCCTCAATGATTAGAACAGGGGTTTAAGGGCATTTTATAATATAACTATAACAAGGGACCTCCAAAATGGTACAAATGATCGTTATAATTATGAACCCTAAACCCTAAACCCCTAAACCCTAAACCCTAAGGCTCCTACATCCCCCTGACTGCCGTGGGGCGGAGAGGGTAGCCGGTGACCGGATCTGGGATCTCCCGGAGCATCTTGGGTTTCAGGAAGCCGCCACCTTAGATGAACAGGCGTTAATTCACGAACGGGGTTCAGGGGTGAATTAGACTCAGCGTTGGGATAGTAGTTATGTAGGTTAGTATTTTCGAGGTATATGATTATTAGATACTTGGACCCTTACGGCTTTCGAGCTCCTTAAGGAAGATTTAGGGCTTGTTCTTAAGCTGCAGCGGTTTGCCCTAAACCCTAAACCCGCGCACCCACCCTAAAGCAAGCAACCTTAAAAGGCTTCCGGCAATACGGTCTTTTGGAACTTATACGGCTCCGGGGGGCTTCAGCAAGCGAACGCCTTTGCTCTTTGGTGATTCAAGGGTTTCGATCTTTTGGATGAGAAGCTACGGATGTAAGGGTTTAGGGATTTCGGGCGTGACGGTTGAGGATTCTAGGGTTCTGGGCTCTACGGTTTTAGGGTTTAGGGGTTTAGGGGGGTAACAGGTTTCGGGTGTTAGGGTCCAGGCTTTGCCTTCAGGAGCCGCCACTTGACTATCAGGAGGGATCTCGAACAAAACCCATGACAGCCCCTTGATCACAGGACGTACCGAGATATACCGAGGTTAATCCTGTCGTCTGCGTAGCACAGTTGAATAAGCGGGTGAATCTGATGTAGCGAGTGCAGTAAGAAGGACACGCGATTCCAAGAACCGATGGTTGTCCCATTTCCAGTCCTACGATTTCGAAGATAAGCGGGAAAGAACGTTTCAAGCACACAAATACTTAACAATCCAATCGTGCAATGCTTCGAAGACCGTGGGATAGCCTTCTGCCTCGGGCATGTACGATCTACGGCGGTGGTCTTGGGTTAGGCTCCCGGAATGGACAACAAGGAACTGGCATGTCAGCCAATCTCAGAGCAAGCCACCTTCAGCCAATCTCAAAGCAAGCCACCTCCGTAGCATTAGCAACTCAATCACTTTCAACCTGGTTGGTCGATACAACCAGGTCCTCAAGGCTCTCAGAAGCCGAGTCGGTTGATTGATTAAGATGTGGGTAAGCTGCTTCTCGCGCAAACCCTGGATAAATCGGATCCAATTGTTGGGATACGCTGTGAACATGGAATGCTCACTGAGGGAGCTGAACAGTGCAATGGCAGGTCACTTGCAGGACCTACTCTGGCGATTCCAAACTCGACACCCAAGTGGGGTGCAGTTGCAAGTATAGAAATCTGTGGCTCGAGATGAGGATCTAAACTCACTGCGCCACAGTTACGTATGAACAGCGATCGATGAGCTGAGGCTGTTAACCAGAAGAACACAAGAGAAACAAGTGTTCTAGCAACGAACTGCAACAAGCAAGGGAATCAAGCTTGTTTTCCTTGGGCCTAATGTTCAGTTGTTCAATCTTTGACTTGTAACCTGACACCTATTATGCCTCTGGAAAACATGTCCGGGGTACATGTTTACGTAGCTAAGAAAAGCCTAATTCGTAGACCCGAAAGCCCTAAAGAGCTTTATACAATTCCCTAAGCTTTATCCAATTCCCTAAACCCAAAACCATCGAAAACTGTCCATGCTCCCCAAACTGTCTACAGATCCGAGACCCTAAACCCTGCACCCTAAACCCTGAACCCTACATCCGGAACCCAAACCCTAAACCCTACACCCCACCTAAACCGGACAACTGAGCTAAGGTTTCGACCCAAGGAGGACAGGGAAAGTCGAAGAGTCTCAATGACGGTGCCTGGCGATACAAGACAGGCCCCAATGGTTTAGGATTAACACTCGGGGGGTGCAAGTGTAGGGTTTATAGGGTTTAAGGCTTAGAGTTTCGGCAATGTTTTTGGGTTTAGGGCATATACTTTGGCATGAAAGGGGTTCCCAGAATAGATAGTTTGGGGCCCAAGTCTATACCGTGTGTAGCACTGAGCCTGGTTTCGGAAGTCTGCCGTCGAACGGTCGCTGATCCTTCGAAAACCCATTGGGTAGCCTCCCTGATTTCTGAATATGAAACCGAAACATGAACAAAGCAACAGATTATGAAATGACGATGAGAAAGTGTCCTAACCCTCGAATATACGTCCACCACTTGTTCCACAGTGTTCCAAGTCAAAGGTGTCTCATTGAAGTAACAGAACAGGAAGCTTCATGAGCATGATATGCACACATCTAGACCCTGACCTCTACACCCCACAGATTGAAGCCCACAGCCCTGATTGAAGCCCAAAGCCCTGAACCTTTAAATGAAAAAAACATCACTTCCAAATCCAACGAAACGGGTTTAGGGTTTGGCACTTGGCGGTTTAGGGCTATTTCGGGCTTAGAGGTCACCTCCAAAACGGACTTTCGACGCCTGCGCGGCGGTGAACTTTCACCTCGATCTCGTCGATGCAGAGCTTGATCACCTCCGAACTGTTGTGCCTCGGGAAGCGGTTTAGAGGGTGTTGAGGTTTGGGGTACAGTATCTTGTAGAAGGCTTACCCTTAGACTCAGAGGACTCATGTTTTAAGGCTTGTGGGCCCAAAGACCATAACATAAGGCCTTAGGGTTGGGGCTTGCAGGGCTTAATGTGGGTTTAGGGGATCGGGAATTCTATGTAGGGTTTTAACAATCAGGTCTAGGGGTGAGGGCTTGGGATTATCGACAGCAGGCTGGAAGCTTTGGCCTTGGCTTTGGTTGAAGCCTCTACCCAGACGAGCCCAATACCCCTTAATTAAGGAATATACCTTAAAGTATAAGGGAATTCATATTATGATTTAAGATATATTCCTTAATTAAGGGGTATTGGGCTCTCTGGGCAGGGCCTCAGAGCTTAAGGTGGAGAGAGGCTGTAGGGTTGAAGTTAGAAGGACAAGGCTTAGGGTTGAGCGTTGAGGCTTTTGAGGCTGTGGGCGTCAGATGGTTTCCCGAAGCCCTAAAACCCCAAACCAGAAACCCTAAACCCAAAGCCCTAAAGGATCAGGAGTCTTTGTAAGTACGGCTATAGTCATAGGGATTCCTTTGATGGTTCCCTTACTGCAATTGCTTACGGATCTTGTCCTGTTCTGTAGGGTTGCTGGAAGGATCAAGTAGCTACCCCGTGTCTGCAGTAGTATAGCTCCATGCAAAGAACTTGTAACTATACCTACCAATTCTCATGATCCTCTAAAACAATGAAAAGGCCTTTCATCCCTCAACCCTAAACCCAAAGATTTCAGTGAGATCCTTTCTGAAGCGTCAAAACGGAAGACAGTTGCAACTCTGCCCTAATTCCTGATGTCTATCAATTGCACTTAGCCCGGGGAGCAAACAACCTAAATGTACGGCGATAGTGGCTTTGTGTACATTTCCACCCCGAAACCGCTGAAGCCTGCAATGCGAAGCCCAGATCGCTCAACCGAATCTCGGGCAATCCATCCCCAAATCTCATGGGGTTCAGTTTTTTTGTTTTTTTGCAAGGGCCTCTTTCTATTCCTGCAGCAGGTCTAGTCTAGAGAGCCTCAGGGTTGAGGGTTCAGGGTTTAGGGTCACGGGGTTTATACTGAAGGATTCCCAAGACAGCCTAAACTCCCGCAGAGGTCGTAACCCCACGTGGCTGCTGATGGTGTCGGTGAAGCTCCGCTCCAACTGTTCAAGCCTCGTGCTCTTCTCAACTATCAAAGGGGGAAAGGAGGGACCCTTAATAGTGACCCCTACCCTATAATGGGCTATATGATGGGCATATAATCGCTATATTAAGAGGGTATATACCTAGGGGTCCTTATTAAGGGTCCCTCCTTTTACCCTTGGAAATTATTCTAGTCTAAGGAATCGGGAGCACGAGCTTCGGGATTACAGATTATAAGACCCTGGGCCCTAAACTTTTAGCCACAAACCTTCGGCGCTTGGGTAATCCTGAAGGGGGATTGCTTCGGAACTAAACCCTAAACCCTAAGCCGTGTCATACAACTTAAGGCTTATGGGGCCTGCCGGTTTGGGGTTAGCGGCTCGCGGCTGCAGTACCTTCATTTCGCAGGACATGATGTTGGGTTTAGGGGTTTAGGGGCATGGGTTTCGGGTTGGATCTAGGTATTGGGGTGAGCTGTCGACCAAAGTTACAGCCAAGCCAAGCCATGTAAAAGTCATATGAGGCGGCCGGCAGTGGTGCACCTTCGCACTGACTGCTTTGCTTTGTAATGTAGGATTTAATTAGGGTGTAGGGTTTAGGGTTTTATTAGGGTTCAGGGTTTGGGTATAGCTGGTGTCGCCAGAGTTGAATGCTTGAGCAAGAGCAAGGCAGTCGTCAAAACCGCTCTCAGCCGTTGGCTTGCTTCGGCTCACTTGATTTGACATGGGTCCCGCATTCTTCCCAGTGGTCTTCAGGTTGCTAGCCTTGAAACCCAGCACCGTTGGCAACTTGAACTGTTCGCTCATAGCGAAAAGCCAAGCGTTGTCCTGTATTGCCCCCTGTGACCCGGCTGTGCACAGCTTGGTTCGTCTGTTCACGGCAGCGACGAAGTCGGCGTAGCTGGTCTCTAGCCTCCGCAGCCAGGTGAGGGTCCGCCAACATAGGGGAATGTTGCCACGGCCTCGTGCGACGGCACTAAAGTCCTGACAAGCGATGCTGCTCAGCCTAATAGAACCTCCTCCCCAGCAAATAGAACTGTGGGATTCAGGGTGCTGCTCGAAGGTGATAACAAAGACGCAGATTTATGGATCTGGGCTTTATATGAAGCCCATCTCCAATGGCTGTCTAACAGAGTGGAACTGTACTTTGGGTTGTGATAAAAGATATTGCTTCAGAGTTTTGGGCCATGTTCTGCTGTGAGTTCAATCAAGACCAAGATGGCAGAAATGCTCAGCATTTTCTCCATCATCCAACGTATCACCGTGACAATCCCATCCTCCTCCTCGTCCTGACCATCTTCGCAGAAACCCCAGAAGCCCTGAGACCCAAAACCCATAGACCCTAAAACCCTAAAGTCCAAGACCTAAACCCTAAACCTTGGGTACGGCCGCCAGCCGCCAGTCAGTAGTAGTTGAATAATATTCACAATATAGACATATTAGGACCTTAATAGTAGCCCTACTATAGACTCTTACTGTATGGGGGCAGTACCTAACCTAAACCCCAAACCCGCCGAAAATAACCCCTACCCAGAGGCTCCATAGTAGTTCCTTTTTGGGGTTACCTTATAGGATTCAAAATATGAACCCCAAAAAGGAACCACTATGGAGCCTTAGGGTAAACCCGAAACCGCACCCAAAACCAAGCGAGGCCCTCACTCCATGTCAAGCTCACAGACGAAATGCACGAAGATGCGGCTTGTGACGGATGGGCCTCCGAAACAGGGCTGTGCACATTTTACGGAGCTTACCTTAACCCGGAATAACCGACTTTGGTACGGACTTATACAAGGAAATCATAATAGAGAACCCTAAAAGGGTAGGTTAAGGGTTAAGGTCGGGGTTAGGTTTAGCGCTTAGGGGTGCGCATTTTAGTAGGGAGTTGAGGGTTAAGGTTCGAGTTTCAGGCCGATCCAGGGGTTATGTGGCAGCGTTCCGTGACATGTCTGCTCAGCAAGGATGTAATGTAGGGGCCTTGATAATTATAATAGGGTTTCGGGGCCCATTATACTATAATTTCAATAAGCAGCCCCCAAAATAGTATAGGTAATTGTTGAGGCCCCCAAAAGAAAAACATGCTCGGTTCGCCTAACGAAAAGATCTGCTGCCGCAATCTTGGATGTTGCTTCCAGGATTTTGAGGTTAGAGTTTGGTGACGGGTTTCGGAGGGGTGGCGGAAGTAGTCTTAGGAGACTTCTGCATACCCCTACACTCGTCGACAGGTCCAAGAGAACACCACGGAAACCCTGCCCTACACCACACACACTCCAAACCCGAATCCTTGTAAACTACCCCGCTAAATCAACCAACAAAAAGCACCTTAATCACATCAGCAAGCACAACACTGCAAAACAACGACAGCAACATCAACAATAGCAAGAGCTAATGGTAACAAGGAGCAAGCACCAACGATCTCCGAAATTGCAGCAGAGGCCCGTGCCAAACTTGGCCACGCGAGGATCCAGCATTGCCTTGGGATCCCGCTAAGGGTCCAAAAGACTTCTTCATAAGCTAGTCCGGTAGTAGAATAGTAAGTATGTAGGTTAGTATTTGGAGGGTATCTATATATATATATATATAATGTGATGATTAGGTACTTGGACCCTTAGGGTTATTGCAGCTTACCCCTTTGCTCCGCAGCAACCATTAATTCGGGGTTCCATAGTCGGTCTTGCACGGTGTCATGGATTTGTGTTTGAGGTTTTTTGGGCCCGAAGCCCCTGTAATCATATAAATATAGGTACGTGAAGTACTTGATGGTACTTGGGTATATCGCAACAGTGTTATAGAGTAGGAGTACCGAAGTTTGCTCAGTGTTCTTCTAGGAAGACAGGGCACACAAACTAATGGTTGGGCAAGTCTTTCCTATACGGGACCTTTTGTAGGAGTGCTATACCCATAGGCTCCATAGTAGTTCTTTTTGGGATTACTTCATAGGATTCTAGATATGAACCCGCAAAAGGAACTACTATGCAGCCTATGAGTAGAGGCTAAGGGCTTCAGGGCCATCTAAATGGCAATGTCCACTGTTTCCATCAACCCTCGAAACCCCTGAAAGTTTCCGACGTCCCATTTCTTCCCAACCCTAAACCCTATGAGCCCTATTCGCCCTGTAAACTCTATAACCCCTATATACCCGAAGCCCAAAACCCGCCACAAGTATAGACAGCATGAGCATGTGGAGCCTTCGGGAAGACGCCTGAAACCTTAAACACTAACATCCCTAGGAAAGAACACCGATCCAGGGTTTAGGGTTTAAAGCTTCCCCCCCCCCCCCCCCCCCCCCCAACAGTCAAGTGCCGGGCGTGCTCCACCTCCTCGAGTGCCACGTCCAAGCTGTCCGTCAGGGAGGTGCTGAACGAGTCTTTGTCCACACCTTTGCGGTTCTTAGACCCTACACTCTTCATGTTAAATGGCGGTTCGAGAATTTGCCATTTAAGGCCGGGGACTTCGGATTGCTCGGAGGTTCATGGGTAGTTACAAGTGGGGTCATAAGTCCCCTAATATGGGTTATAAGTATGAGTTTCGGAAATGAAAGACCGTCATGAGGACCCTGTACCATTGGGCTGAGACTCTGCGCGGATTTATGGCTTATCGGCAGTTCTCTACAATGGGTTCTCTTTTAAGATCCTTTTTGTACGGGTGCCGTACTATTTGGGACCCTCAAACGGACCCTAATTTAGAGGACTACCCTTACAGTACCCTTTTCGAAACTCTTGTAGATCTCTTTAAGGAGTCCCTAGAAAGAGGTACCAATTTTAGACTTCTGGCCTGGATCGAGGGTGCAGCTGCTCGTTCTTCATGTTGAGAACACTGGTTTAGGGTTGACCTTGACCTAATTGGGTGGCTGTCAAAATTAGGGTTCCTTTTTGGGTACCCTAAATATTAGGTGCCGTATTATAATAAGGACTCAAAAAGGGACCCTAATATTGACAACCATCCACTTGTAGGGTATCATGGGGAACTAAAGGTGAACCTTGTTGGTTATATAGGGATTATACAGGGACTATACTAAAAAAAGGTTCAAGGTTGCCTACTCTACTACTAGGTAGAGTAACCAATGTACCTTACAAAAAAGATATGATTTTAGAAGGATATTCCATTTTCTGCTGTAAGGAACTTGGGTTACGCTAGGCGGGCGTAAGGGGCGAACCTCAGAGGGATGACTGGGGGCGAACGAGCCCAAGCCCTTTCGAACCCCGGAATCCTAACCCCCCCACACCGGCGAACACTAGACCCTACCACAACACTGCCCCGAACATATTACATCCAAATTGTACCTGTTGGAACCCTGCAGAACTTCTGCGGGTTGCGATAACCTGACGAGCGCATGAAACCTCCCGGGCCCTAAACCCTAGACCTTGTCCTTAAACCCTTTTGCACCGACTTGTATATGCCCGCCTGCATGGATCTCAGAGCCGCTGCACTCGGGGCAGAAACCCTAAGCCCTAAGCTTCTGAAGCAACTGAATCACGGAGGAGCCTGTCAAACTTGGAAGCCGATTTTAAGGAACCTAAACTAACCCTAAACCCCTAAACCCTAACCCCTAAACCCTGGAACCTAAATCCCAAACCTCGAACCCCAAACTCCACCCGCCGTCTGAGGCGAAGGCGGGACAGGAACAAAGCTCTCATCAACAGATCCGAGGTAGGAGCCTGTTGGCTTGTTGCTTAGGGGTTTAGGGCTTACCCTTAGGCCCCAAAGTAGTTCCTTTTGGGGATTACCTTATAGGAGTCTATATATGAACCCCAAAAAGGAACTACTTTGGGGCCTATGGGTAGGGCTTAGGGTTTGGGGGCTTACACCGTCTTGGGATGAAGGGTTTCTAAGCTTCGAGGGTTTGGGGTATAACGAGTCATGAAGTTCATAGGGCTCCTTTCGGTTCTTCTACCCTGAAACTTAATTTAATTCCCGTATCCCAAACATACTGGAGAGGGGGACTGCCTCTCCAGGCGAACGTCCCAGCAGGGTTTAGGGTGTAGAGTTTAGGGTTGGTTTAGGGTTTAGGGTTCAGCTAGCTACTCGAGACTTCAGCGCGTCCACCAGGAAGTGAGGCTTCTGTAGCAAAGCCGGCACCTATAGCCCAAAAACCTGGACTGACTGCAAGCCTGAAGCGATGAGGAGAAAGACACGAACTTTGACACAAGCGCTAATACAAGCATAGGATACTGGTACACAAGCAAGCTCTCAGTCGTGAAGGGCTTCGGGTCCTTCCCCTCTCTGGGCTTTATAGGGTTTAGGATTTAGAGTTTAGGGCTTAGGGTTTAGTATAAGCCCGTCTTGCAACCGGAAGGGTTCAGGGTTTGGGGTTTAGGGCAAAGCTTGGGGTTTAAAGCCAGTCTTGAAACCATTGAACTCTCAACCCCCAATTGCCAGGCTTGACATGAGCCTGTCTGTATCAGCGCGTGAAGCCTTCTAAATTCGAAGCCTTAAACAAGCATGCAGAAAAGAACATCGCCAGACTCCTAGTAACACCAAAACAATCAGTAGCTTCTGCCCGTGTAACCAGTCCAACCTATCGGCCATGGTTCCTTGATAAGGACCCCAGTGCCGTCAATAAGATTAAGGTCCGTATGTATACCTTGATGTCGCTTTCAAAAGGGCCTTACTGCGCCTAAGAATGACTGCATGCGACAAGCCGGACCCTAAACCCTAAACCCTACCTGCTTTCCTTATTGCAGGTTGCGGCCCAAGCCTTCAGAGCTCCAAGAGCGTTGCTTAAACCACCAGCATGAAGTCATGATGCTTTGGAGGGGCCGGCAGCAAAATGTTAGCATTTCGAACGAGGGCACTTTCAACCACCGTATTCACTTCGGATAGGCGTAGGGTCTTTTCATCCCGCTAACTCCGAGTGACCATGGCCGCCATAACTTGCTAGATTTCTTAAGTTTCTGATGCAATACCGGTCGCATGAATCTTACATGGCACACGCTAGATTTCTGGGTTTGTGTTTCAAGACTGCTCGCAACAGATAATCTCGGGCCCTAAATTATGGCACTTGGAGCACACAGGACAGAAAACAAGACACTTAAAGGACTTTAAGCTATAGGGACAGGGAACACCACAGTTAAGGGACTTTCCGCTAGTAGAATAAATGTAGCCCCCAACCCCATCACTTAGAAGACCCTGGTATGAGGTAGAGGAACCCTAAACCCTTTTAGGGTTCTTTTCGTCCTTAAGGAAAGGACATGGGGTTTTGGGTCGGGGTTTTAGGGTCTGACATGATCTAACTCTACAATCCACAATCCTAAAGCACGGGATATTTAAGGAAGCCTTAACTCTCAAAACCTAAACCTCTACGGGTCCACCTAACGCATTATCCCGAACACGATTCCTAATGAATGTTTATGCGGCCCCTGCAACCACGAATCCCTTATAGAACCCTGTGAAGAACTCTCTTTGAACGAGTAAGGCACTATATCATCCTTGACCGAAATCACCCACTCTTGCCTTGGCACCAGTTGCAGGAGGGGTGGCGAGGTAGATGTGAGACGTGGGCCGGACCTTCACTCGGCGGGTTTACGCGTAAGGCTTCAGGGTCTTCACTGGTCGGGGACTGCAAGGGTGGAACATGGTTGCGGGATGGGGGCGGGGGCGGGGGTATGATCTAGCATCATATAATCATGCGAGGGCTACAAAACTTGCTCACTCTCAAGATGCTGGATTTAGAGTTTTCGGCTGGCAGATTTGGGTTGAGAGTAAGGGAATCACCTTCCAGAAAGATAAACTCTAAACCCCTAAACCCCTAAACCCGAAACCCCTAAACCCTAAACCCTAAACCCCTAAACCCCTAAAACCCTAAGCCCCAAAACCCCTAAACCCCCTAAACCCTAAACCCCTAAACCCCTAAAACCCTAAGCCCCAAAACCCCTAACCCCTAAACCCCTAAACCCCAAACTCAAAAGCTTGAGCCTGGGAGCCTTCATAAACTGAAACGTAGCGAAGCTTCGGGGCAAATTCAGGCTGCAGCACACTCCCAAAGGGTCCTAGGTACTGCTATGGGGAATACTTCCCCAAATCATAATAGTAATTCCTAATATAGAAACCCTACATTATATATCGGTATGGAAACCCTACATTCTATATCGGCACTTTGGACCCTTTGGGACTCTAGGGATAGTAGCTCAGAGCCTGCAGCCTTGAGCCCTGAACCTTGTAGCAAACCGAAGTAACCGTGAGCCCTGAACCCGAACGAAACACCTAAGGCTCTCGGGACTCAAACTTTGGGGGCGAATACCAAGATACACAGTGATTTTGTGCTGTTTGGAGTTTGCCCTTAGGCCCCAAAGTAATTCCTTTCTGGGATTACCTTGTTGCATTCTATACATGAACCCCAAAAAGGAACTACTTTGGGGCATATGGGTGGACCCCAACTCGTGAATCTTCAGCAGGAGTGCCCCGAGCCTCTTTGTGAATGCGCTGCAAGCTGTAGAGACGCTGGAGTGTTCCCCTTGGCAGCCGTGGGTTCATCCGTGGGCACTTCTGATACAACAAAGGGCCTCAATGACTCGAGTACGATTTCGGGGCTTCTTTAAAGCAAATTATCGAGATGCCTTTAAGGCAACTCAATACTATTGCTAATAAAAATTCAGACCCCAACATTGTGGTTAATGCTAAACCTCTAACCTTGAGTGGCCCATTAATGTGAGAATCACAACACGGTGCAGTTGCCGAGCAAAGCACAAGCTTTAGCATGAGCAGAAGATGTGCAGCTTTTCAATTTCCGGGACAGCCGCATGATCTCACAGCATGGCTTCACGAGATGCACATGATCTCGCCATCGGCGAAGCATCATTTCACGTTGTGTGTCCCTTATTTCAAGTAACAGTGCAGCTGCCTCATATGGTTCCTGTGATCTGGGTGGTTTATTGAAGCGAAGGGCATCGTAGCTTGAGGTTGTTTACCGGCCTGCCTTAAGCTCCTGTCGCGGCCGCCCGAACAATCCGTAGATCCCCCAACCTCAACATCAACAACCATGAAACCGTAAAAATCCAGCACAGCAAGCTTCATTATGACCCGAGGCTGCGAAGCTTCTGCTCCGGAACCTGCTACCCGCAAGACTTGGGGCCCTCAGCCTTCATAAGACCCTAAATCAGTTTCATGCTCATCCTTTACAAGTAACTCACACACGCACAAACTCAGACTCAGACTCTCTCTCTATCTCTCTCTCGCGCTATATATATATATATATATATATATATATACATATATATATATATATATCTCTCTCTCTCTCTCTCTCTCTGTCTGTCTCTCTCTCTCTCTCTCTATCTGAATTTCAAGGGTTTCTACATAAATCCTTAAACTCTGAACTCCATATCAGCTTGGAAGCAGAGGCTTCGCTGAGGCCGCTGCAACTCCAAAAGTCCGGCGAAGGAAGGCCAAAGGTCTCTTCCGATCTCGCTCTCCGCCCATTCCTCCACGGAAGACCAGTTTTGATCTCGTGCATGTAGGGTCTTTTTTGAGGCGTAGGGACTCGGTCGGAGGGTCCCATCGACTCCAATATCCCTTGATTAAGGAATATTCCTATAGTAGGGTCCCTAATATGATTTAAGGAATATTCCGACAAGAAATATTGGAGTCTCTGGGGTCTAGGACTTAGTGGTTTAGCATGTTTGGGTTTTAAAGAGGGAATATCACCTAGAATAGGGCGGTCAAGGGGCCCCCGGGGGTTCTAGGGGTTTGTGCAGTATGTCAAAAAGTTATAACAGGTAGAGGGCTTCGGGCTTTCAGGGTTTTGGGATTGACGGGTTTCAAGGCTCAGGGTATAGAATACTAAAACTCAACAGCCAGAGGGCTTATATCGTTTCTGAGAGATCATAAGGCATTTCCGTGACCCTTTATATAGCACCCTACATAGTAGGATCCTCATTATAAGCACCCTGGTACCCTTATTTTCGGAAACTCTAAACCCTGAACCCTTTATGGATCCCTTTCAAGGTACCACGTATTTTCGGAAAACTCCCATGTGAAACACAGGGGTTAGAATGTTAGAAGTTATACTGGTCCGTAGAATAATGGCCTTTTAAAGGTGTTGGGCCATTGTTTTACCTACTTTTGGGGGTTTAGGTTATGACTTCCTTATACAAGTCCTTAAAAAGGTAGGTTGTTTGGAGTTAAGGCAAAAGGCTCGTTTGAAGCACCGCAGCCGCCCCTCAGCCCCCGAATCCCAGACCTTCCAAAATCCCTTAATCAAGGACTACACCTTTTCAATTATGATAGAATCCCGTAAACTATCGGTAGGATCCCTGAAGCACTGATGCAAAAGGTTTAATGTGCCGGTCGGTTTAGGAGTATGGGCTCCTTTAATGCGTCGGCTCGGGGGCTAATTCCGACCGGTACCAAAAAATTGGGCGGTCTAATTAATGCGTTTTCCCGAAAGCATCGCGAAGGGTTCTTCCGTGTGGAACGCCGCAGCTGAGTACATAGATGACAGACATAGAATCAACTTACTTGACTCCATACTTTACTCTACACTTGATACTTGACTCTACACTTGATACTTACTTACTTACTTGACCTCTATGACTGACTCTCTACACTTGACACTTGACTCTATGATACTTGACTCTACACTTGATACTTGACTCTATGTTATGCTTACGACTTACTTACTTACTTACTTACTTCACTCTACTTACTTACTTCACTCTACTTACTTACTTACTTGACACTTGACACTGGACTCTATGTTATGCTATCTCTATACTTACTTATACTTACTTACTTACTTACTTACTTACTTACTTACTTACTTGACTCTATGCCTCTATGACTTACTCTCTACATCTCGGTATCTAATTCTCTCTTCTAAAGCCAGGGGTGGCACCGTTGTCGTCCATCGGGAATGCAACCCTTCCCAGGGATTCGCCTCCTCGGGCGTTCAAACGCGAGGTAAAGTTACACATTTTAGGGGTCCCGCGCAACCCTTCCCAGGGATTCGCCTCCTCGGGCGTTCAAACGCGAGGTAAAGTTACACATTTTAGGCGCCCGGGTGAACCCTTCACAGGGATTGGCATGGGCGAGGGCCCAAACGCTAGGTAAAGTTACACATTTTTTAACTTAATGCGGTGCCCGTGCAACCCTTCACAGGGATTCGCCTCCTCGGGCGCCCAAACGCTAGGTAAAGTTACACATTTTAGGCGCCCGGCGCAACCCTTCACAGGGATTGGAACTCTCGGGCGTTCAAACGCGAGGTAAAGTTACACATTTTAGGCGCCCGGCGCAACCCTTCACAGGGATTGGAACTCTCGGGCGTTCAAACGCGAGGTAAAGTTACACATTTTAGGCGCCCGGCGCAACCCTTCACAGGGATTCGCCTCCTCGGGCGTTCAAACGCGAGGTAAAGTTACAAATTTTTCGGGCGCCGTGAACCCTTCACAGGGATTCGCCTCCTCGGGTGTTCAAACGCGAGGTAAAGTTACACATTTTGCGGGCGCCGCGCAACCCTTCACAGCTCAACTGCATTTTGCAACCCTTCACAGGGATTGGCATTTTGCAACCTTTCACAGGGATTGGCGTGGTCGAGTGCACGAACGCGAAGTAAAGTTGCAATTTTTGATGTGCATTGAGCTGAATTTTGCAACCCTTCACAGGGATTGGCGTGGTGGAGTGTTCGAACGCGAGGTAAAGTTGCAATTTTTGATGAGCATTGAGATGAATTTTGCAACCCTTCACACAGATTGGCGTTGTCGAGTGTTCGAACGCGAGGTGAAGTTACATATTTTGCGGTGCCCGCGGAACCCTTCACAGGGATTGGCTTGGTCGAGCGTTGAAACGCTGGGTAAAGTTGCACATTTTAGGTGCCCCGCGCAATCCATGAGAGGGATTTGCTTCTTCGAGTGTTCTATGTTCTAATCGGTAGGTGTGCAGCAGGTCAATTGGCAACCCTTCAGAGGGATTGGCAAATGCATGTGCCTCTCGAGGTCCAGGTCAGGCTATGAGCCCTCACGCTATGGGGATCTCGATTAAGCGTTCCCACACATAGAGCATAGAGTGAACTACATCGAGTCAAGTGCATGGTACATAGATGACTCCATGACTCCGTGACTCTATCTCACTATGACTCTATGACGCTATCTCACTGCAACTCTATGACTTTATGACTCATGACTCATGGACTCTATGACTCTTGACTCTGTGACTTTACGATCCTATACACTGGATCTATCACATAGCCCCACAATCTTCGCTGATGATGCTTTCGGGCCAATTGTCTTCTAGTTTTTTGGCTGGCAGAATTTTTTGGTGGCGGGGCTGTGCTGTTTGCTGATGGTCAATCTTAAGGCAGCCACGACCTGAAGCCCCCACCCAAACTCCCGATTCCCTCTAATTGTTTAATTAATTGTCTTAATTAATTAATCAAAGCCACCCAGACCCTAGCTGCGACCCCGCAACCCCCTTCTAATTTACTTAAATAATCAAAGCCACCCAGACCCTGAGCCCCACTCAGACCCCTGACCCCTGTCCGGGGCTACCGGTTCCATACTAAACCGACCGCAACTTTTTGGTCGGGGGGGGGGGGGGTACCCTACTGCTAAACCGACCGCCACATTAAGCTCAACAACAAGGGTCAAGGATCCTTTAAATTACGGAATAGGCTTTACATTGTGGTAGGACATTATGGTAGGATCACTCATTTATTTAAGGTACATGCCTTCCTTGGTTAAGGGATTTTGGAAGGAACGCACCGAGATCTCTCGTTTTCCCGCAATCGCAGAGCTCGCGGCTTGGTGCACACAGGTGTGCACTGTAGCCCTCGGTTCCCGACTCGCCAGCTTGCTTCTACGAAGGGCACTCTTTTTCCTACTATTTGGCACTAACAAGGAAACCCAAAAAGAACAATCAAGGGCAAACTAATACTTCCGTGGAACGTAGGCCCTTACTTGTGTTTTAGGGTTTAGGGTTGCGAAGCCGTCCCAGCTTACGTCGTAACGCCTTGCGGGTTTGCATCGTGTGGCCCACCTTACACATAAGTCAAGCGGTGTACCATGGTGTACCTGAGCTCTTTAGCTGGATTTCTAGTAGCTACGTGGGATTACCCAATCTGTAACTCTACCTGTAAACTGGCCATGGCAAAACCGGATCAGAGTTTTAGGGTAGAGGTTTGGGATCCTAGGTCCTAGGTGTTGAACCGACCAACCACGAAAAGCAAGCTACCGTTGATGACATATCTCCTGCATACTATCCTGCATAGCCCATGATGGGAATATACCATAACTCTCATAGTCTAGGGTCATTAAGGTAATGACGGAATTGTATCATCAGCCGTATCACTGCTACGAGATTACAGCGGAACCCCCTGAAAACAAGGTTGCAACCTCAGTTGCGACAAGCCGCCTAATTAACGCAACAATCCGCAAAAGAGAGCAACTGAACAAGCCCGTAGAACGAAGGTCCGATAAGCCGGGCCGGATCTTAAATCCAGCAACAACATGCAAACATTAAACCTATCCTGTGTCGAAGAATTTCCATTGTAGTTGCGCAAACCACTAAGAGCCCTCATAACCCTGTATGTAAAATTACATGCATATGTACATATATATATATATGTATATATATATATATATGTATATACCTATATAACCCTGTACTACTCAGCTTGTAAGATCGAATTTGGCAATTTGCACTCCGAAGTCAGAGTCGTGGGTCTGGGAGAGACAGATCCGGTCCTGGGCTGTGCAATCTCCCACAGCTTTGGGTTGCTTGCAGTTGCTAGGGCTAACTTAGGTACTGCCCCCAAACAGTAAGAGTATATGATAGGGCTGCTATTGAGGTCCTAATATATCTATATTATGAATATTATTCAACTATTACTGAGTGGGGACCGTACCCAGGGGCTAACTATCTCACAAAAACATGGGAACAGACGGACCTAACAACACAGCACGCGCCATTGAAAAGCCCAGGATCTGGGCTGCGAGACCTCTTTCGCACGGGTGCCTTGGATCTTTATTGCCGACGGCTGTGTGCAGCTGCTTGCAACCGGATTTTGATTTTACAATTGTTCAGCTTGCTGGCTTTACGCGTTTCGCGGTGGAGGGTTGTACAGAAGTTTGTCGAACCTTTGTAGGGCTTTATAGAACTCAGTGGTTTAGGGCTTGCAGGGGTGAAGGAGGGGGGAGGGGGGGGGGCGCAGGCGGAGCGCGTGACCACGTATATGTATGTGCATATATACACATATATGTAGAAGTTCAGCCGCAGGCAAGAATCACACCACAAGGGCCTGTCCAGCAAAGCTTGTTAAACTAAAGCCACAAGGGTCCATGTACCCATATAGCATATACTTTGGGCCCAACTTACCTATATAGGGAGTACTTTAAGGCCTAATGTATATACTATATAAGTACATGGACCCTTAGGGAGGCATATCGCAGCTCAGACGCTTCACAGCTTAGGGCTTAGAATTAAGACTTCAGTCCTCAGGGCGTTGGACTAAAACTCCTTTCAAGCTACCCATAGGCCCCAAAGTAGTTCCTTTTGGGGGTTCATATATAGAACTCTAAAAGGTAATCCCCAAAAGGAACTACTTTGGGGCCTAAGGGTAGACTACCCAGGAAGAAGAGCATTAAATTTCAATAAAGTGACGTAGATTAAAGATCCTTTCTTACGAAAAACGCAAAACCCGTCAACCCCCAAAACAAAGAGCAGTATACTGTGGGAGCCCAGCAACAAAGCGCCTCAGCAGGTAACCGTCTGAATCACGAAAAGTTGGGCTCTTGGTCCACATAATCCTGAGTTGCCGGAGTCCGATTGTAGATGCGGAGGGAAGTGTCCAATAGGTCTGGAAGCTGGAGGACGGTGTGGGATCCCTGCCTGAATAAGCGGAATCGGGGTTTTTTGAAGGCCCATCAAAAACATCATACCCAGACTGCATGAGCCCAAAGCCCTTAAACTTCCTGACCATTGCTTGCTTTGGGATGGCTATATGTACTCCACTGAAGTATGCTTTGCTCTTTGGTTTCCTTGTGAAAGTATTCTTGTTGCCTTGGCAATACGATTTCGTCCACTCAAGATCCAAATTAATCGAGATCCTACGCCCGCTTCCCTATACTCCTAGGTTCCCGAGTGGCCCCTTAATAACAAGCGTACCCTTTTCCCTACTGTTTCGTTATGATAGCGTTGAGGCACCACATGCTTAGAATTGGGATCCCGTTCCAAGGTCAACTTCGTAGCATAAAACATGTTGCGAGCCGGCCCGCATTCGGGGTTCCTTGTCTTCTGAAGGTTTCAACAAGGTCTCCTGGGCAAGCAAGGATCAGGTTGCAGCGCTCCCCATCAGAAATCGGCAGCGCGCCGTGGCGCCGCTTGCCAGCATGCCTGGAAAGATCTCCCAGGGCGGATGAAAGGTTGACTTTAGCATGTAGGGCTTTGGGCTTTGGGGGCCAGAAGTTGCTTAGCGCTTATAGGATTTTAGGGGTGTCCTGCGCAGGCTTTCAGACTATGCTGGGTGATTGAATCATTGAGGTTCGGGGTTGCAGGTTGTCCTTCGAGATTTAAGGGTGGAGAGCTTGGGGGGGGAAGTGAGACCCCTGATTGATGAACCTCTTGAATACAGAATATAGTCATGACACGGCTCCTGCGTTCTGAAGTTTATCTCTCCGAAGTCGACATTACCCAATATCCACGTATAGTCTGCAGACCAGGCCAGCATCTAAATTATACACACCCCACCCCACGACCTCGACCCTACATCCCATGCGTACATCCCCAAACGCGAAGGTTTTAACGATGACCCTCGTAGCCTTTAACTGCAAACCCTGCGCCTTGAACATGAAACCTGAATCCACGATCCCACGGCCAACGTCCAAGGCCACGGTGCACAATACATCGGCCCTGTTCGTGACGATAGGTATGGCGATGCTTTCCTCAGCTCTCTGTCGGACCCTTTTAAGGCTTGTCCATTCGGCAAGGCAGCTCTGGTTTGAGCTTGGGGCGGTGGTGTTTGGAGGTTAAAGTTTGGGGTCTGTACCCCTTCCCTAGATGCCCAAACGTTTCGAGTTGCGGGCCTTGCGGTTTCGGATGTCAACTAACTAGAGTAGCATCTCAACCTTACGCCAAACTGTTGCCCGTCCGTTCTAGTACATTCATCGATCACGGCTGTTATGGACTTCACCTGGTTTAAGCTTTACGACTTGAGGGAAGACACAAACTTTAACGAGAACGTCCTAAACCTAAGGCTCTAGAAGGTCTGTTACGACCTCCCTTCCAAGACCAAAATTATCAGAGTCATTTTCATAACTACTTAGATGATCATCGCAGTTTCCTCAGGATCAGGAGTGTTGTGGAAGACCCATCATATTCATCATCCCAGAACCATGGTGATAGTCATTCAGACAGCAGGATGTGGGGAGATAAGACTCAAACAACACAATAATCGTCAATACAACGAACAGGGATCAAAACGAAATCAAGTAGGTATCAATAAAACCTAACTCTGAAATGCTATTAAAAAAGTGTTTGTAGCACCTAAACACTCCCAAACTGGTCTTTCTATGTCAAAGGAAGGAGGGAAGGAGGGCGGGAACGTGTTCCAGATACGTGATGAATCGAAAAAGCCAAATGAAGGGGAGTGTTTAAGATATATACAGTATAATAAACCGGAATCGCCAAATAAGCGGGCGGGTGTTTAAGATAAGTGGTGAACCGGAATCGCCGAATGAGGGGGTGCGTTTAAGATATATGATGTGGGTATGTAAACTTCAACCGACGAGTAGCAGTACACCCACGACCCCACCCATTGAGGCACGCCCGTATATACGAGGGAAACTCCTATCGGCTCCATGTTGTTCCCCAAACCTTAAACTCTAGCACATGGTCACGGCCGAAGCCCTCTGAAGCCTAAACTCGTCGGTCCTAGACACTTCATCGTCTAGGCCCCGCGCAAACTAAAACTCGAAACCTGTCAGCAGAACCCAACTAAAATCCTTGAGATTCCCCAAAAAGGGACTCCGAGACAGGGGGCGCTGGTCGGCAGATCCCAGCATGCCGCAGAACACCTGAGTGTGCTCACAGACCCAAAAAATCAGTCAGTCCAAGAAAATACTCCTGAAGTCATGAGGCGTGTTCGGGGTATGACAGGGCAAATTAAGGGCTCCAGGATAAGGGGATTCATGGATATATGGAATGGATGTAGATGCCTCGTGTTTTGGTTTTGGGGAATAGCTGCTGGCTTCATATGCAGGATTTCATCACTCCTCGCGCGTGGCTCCCGTCTCTGTACCTCTACCTCTACCTCTTCCCCTAGCTGCATCGCCATCGCCATCTCTATCTCAATCGTCTATCTTTATCTCTATATCTATCTCTCTCTCTCTCTCTCTCTGTCTCGTTATCTCTGTCTCCCCCTTCCTCTCTCCCTCTCTCCCTCTCTACCTCTCTCCCTCTCTCCCTCTCTTCCTCTCTTCCTCTCTCCCTCTCTCCCTCTGTTCCTCTCTTCCTCTCTTCCTCTCTCCCTCTCTCCCTCTCTTCCTCTCTTCCTCTCTTCCTCTCTTCCTCTCTCCCTCTCTTCCTCTCTTCCTCACTTCCTCTCGCCCTCTCTCTCTCCGTGTCCGTCTCTCCGTCTCTCCGTCTCTCCGTCTCTCCCGTCTCTCCCGTCTCTCCCGTCTCTCCCGTCTCTCCCGTCTCTCCCGTCTCTCCGTCTCTCCGTCTCTCCGTCTCTCCGTCTCTCCGTCTCTCCGTCTCTCCGTCTCTCCGTCTCTCCGTCTCTCCGTCTCTCCGTCTCTCCGTCTCTCCGTCTCTCCGTCTCTCCGTCTCTCCGTCTCTCCGTCTCTCCGTCTCTCCGTCTCTCGCTCTCTGTCTCTCTCTCTCTCTCTCTCTCTCTCTCTCTCTCTCTCTCTCTCTCTGTCTCTCTCTTGAACCTCCAAGTAAGCCATGGTGCTAGGTCGCTGCCCGCGATCTCTCTCTCTCTCTGTCTCTCTCTTGAACCTCCAAGTAAGCCATGGTGCTAGGTCGCTGCCCGCGAAGATGCCTGTGTCTGACAGGCCAAAGTTGAAAGTCACGTCGCATTCGTCCACATGCATATCCAGCATCCGATCCTCGTCTGGTCGATACCTCTCAGGGTCGTAGAATCAAAACCGTAAACCCTAGACCCATAAACTCTAATAAACACCAAAAAGGTCCAAAAATAGCAAGTAGGTCTACTAGATGCTTCTTGTTCGGAAAGCTCCTCAGCATCTATATCCTACTGTCTGGGCTGTTTCTACGGTTTGCGCTTTGGAGTTCAGGGACTGCGGTGTGTGGCTCGAGTCACGGGATGTCAAACAGGACAAGAGTAAGTGGAGACAAAGGTCAGCCAGCACACAAGATGTAGTTAGGGTTTAGGGTTTAAGGTTTAGGGGCTCTGGCGTTTAGGGTTTGAAGTGTAGGGTCTAGGTGTTTAGTAGGGATTTAGGGGTTCGGGGTTTCCATGTCGGGTTTATTTCGGACATGAACTCGGCCTGACGACGAAGGAGTGATGTTTCGATAGGCTGTCTCCACCCCAATCCTCAGCTGCTTTTGAAAGTCCTTTAAAACCCTGTAGCTTTTTCAATGGTTTTCAGAAGCATGAACATCAACAACGTGTCGCAGAGCTGCCTAGTATCTTCTCCACCCAGTCTCTGTCCCAGCAGTGTGCTCTCACGAACCTCATCACCTCCGAAGCAGCGCGCGCCAATGCCGAGTAGGTGATGCTGCAGCACCGCTGTAAATGTGTCCTGTCAGTCACCCTTTCCCCGGTTGATGCAGGAACCTGATTGAGAAACC
Organism: Symbiodinium sp. CCMP2592; assembly: GCA_905221615.1. Taxonomy (NCBI): domain Eukaryota; class Dinophyceae; order Suessiales; family Symbiodiniaceae; genus Symbiodinium; species Symbiodinium sp. CCMP2592. The sequence goes on from CAJNDT010005858.1 coordinate 619,647, forward strand.
TTGATGGCCTTGTAGGCACGTATTAAGGAAACCTTGGGCCTTTGTTAGGATTCCTTGCATGAATCCTACTATTTTGGAGCTATAGGCCCCGGGTTTCTTAATCGGGTTCCTGTGCTACCCGTCTAGAGCCTCTGAAACCATTCGCAAAATAAGGTCCTCCTAAGCCCAATAAGGAAAATATGAAATGTCCCTACCTATTTTCCTAATAGTCCATCAACTCGAAAGACAAAACCTTTTTGACCAGCAAACAACCTAAACCCTGAACCCTATAGTAACCCTTAACCCAAAACCCTATAAACCTATAAACCCAAAACCCTATAAACCCTGAAACAAGTTGCAAGAACCAAGAAGTTCAATCGCTGGGCATTGGGGAGCTAAGGCTTCTCGGAGTTTGGGATACGATTTACCCATAGGCCCCGTAGTAGTTCCTTTTTGGGATTACCTTATGGGACCTATAGGATTCTATATATGAACCCCAAAAAGGAACTACTTTGAGGCCTTTGGGTAGAGTGAAGTGTGCCCTTGCCTTAGTCGCCGGTTGAACCACAAGAACAATGATGTGCTTAACCATCCATCGAATGATATTTTAACACAACTCCTAAGACAACTACAGTTACAAGCTTATGGCTTCGTTTACACAACGTTTAGGATTTGATTCCTACACCACCCATACAAGCTCATACCTGTAATACCTCTCACCGAACTACACCCCGTGTCCTTCATGCCGATCTCGTTCAAGACCAGGCCATAGTTATTCCTTACAGGGAACTCCAGAAAGTTGGAATATGGTTTCAGGGTAGGATACCCTGTAATTTACCATGAAGGGTTTAGGATAATCATATTCCAACTTTCTGGCTTTTACTTTAGGCTCTAAGGACTCACATTTTAAGGCTTTTGCGCCCAAAGACCATACTGGCTAAGGCTTTCGGGCTAGTTTGAGCCTTAGGGTATTCCTAGGCAAAACTTCGCGTTCAGGGTTTAGGCAGTTTAGGGTCTTTGGGTTTCAGGTTTAGGGTTTGTTGGGCTTTGGCTAAGGATGGGGGTTTGGGGCTTTAGGTTTCATGGGCTTGGGGGCGAAGGGTTCGGGATGGTTCGGCATCCAACCGACGAAGAGAGCAGGGTCTCTCCGCAGGGTTTAGTAATTTAGGGGTTTAGGGTTTAGCTTGAAAGGGACCCAAGCTTTGAGACCCCCATAAACATATGCTGTCTGCCCGAAGCCTTTCCCGCAAAGCCTGAAGCTAAAACATAAGCAGATGCCAGGGATCATACTGTTGGGCGCCCTGCCCGGAAATCCAAGGGCGTGATACTGCCGAACTTCATCGACCAGTTTCTCCTCTGGCTGAACATGGAAGCCCAATTTAATCTTTTTAGCAGTTCAACAACCCTTTGAGAAGCAAGTATAAAGAATGCTGGTTAGATACTAACACCATGCGAATTTTAGGACAATGCGTACAGTCTGGTGTGGGGCCGAGAAGACATGACCATATGTGACGGGAGCCCGACCAGAGTCCAAAAGAAGCCGTGAAAGGACACAGCAATGAGGTACGGTACACCCACGGCTGCTCCACTGTGCCTAATTAGTGGGGAAGTAGGGGGTGAGGGCTTAAGGGTATGGGATTTGTAGGGCTGGGGGTTTTAGGTTGAGGGCAAGACTTACTTCGGCTCCAGGAGTGCACACTACTGCATGAGTCCCCTGCATCAGTCTACCCTGTACCCCAACGTGCTAGACCACTTTGTTGTAATTGTTGGGTTGTTGGGTCTCGAAACAAGCCAACATAGACTCCACACGGGCTGTGGCAAGCACCATGGACATGCAAGTGGCACATAGTTCGGGGCGAAGGCAGTCGAAGGAGATTACGCCAGAAGTCTCCAACTTCACCTGAGCTACCGTCGACATTATCAACAAACCCGAACCCAAAGGGTCCAAAGTACCAATATAGAAGAATGTAGGGTTTCTATATTAGTAATTACTGTTATGAGTTGGGGAAGTATTCCCCATAACACTACCTAGGACCCTTAGGGGAAGGGGCTCGGTTCCGAAATAGTGGGACGATGTGACCGCGATGTCCTATCCGGAAACGCATGCCCCTCAAACTCCGCTATCCGCAAAACATACCCTACTCCACCGACTCATGCCCATGCAAATTTATAGCTCTTCGCTTATAGGATGCCTTCTTCAAAAAACCTGTCTTCAAGCTGAATAAAGCCCCAAATGGTAGGATGCTTACTGTAGGGAGCCCTTTTTTAAGATACCCTCCAGAAGCCGCCCATGTTCCTAAAGTACGTAGAGAGATTTCAGTGTGTCTAGAATTCAAGTCTACCCTACACTACCCAAGCCTACTTTTTTGTAAGGCCCCTATACTATGCGCCATATACTTATTAAGGTATACATTAATAAGACCCTATACATAAAAGTAGGGTATGGTAGTTTAAGGTCGTGGCTTGGGCCGAAGGTTTGGGATTTATAGAATAGGCCTTGAGAGTCTGGGGTTCTAGATGAAGTCTCGGATTCTAGCGCAAGGGTCCGCGCCTGCATTTATTGCTTGAGCTCTTTACGCGACACCGCTAGGCTTCGCCCAGTAGCCCGACAAAAGAACAGGCCAACATCTTAAGACGAAAGCCAAACGACGGAGAAGCACAAAGCAAAACTAACACTAAACCAAAGTCCTATAAACCCTAAACCCTAATTAAGCTAGAACTGAGCGATTCCTATAAACCCTAACCCCTAAACTAAAACTGAGTGATCCTTATAAACCCTAATCCCTTAACCCAGAACTAAAACAGTTGCTGACCCAGAAAGGCGGCGCGTGGCAGCTTCCCAAGATCCAGCATCCGTGGGTCGCCGGAAGCCCTCCACGCTGAGGTCGCCTAAGGTTATGTGGGGGCTTGCATTCTAACTCTAGGAATCCTTAAAATAATTAAATTAGGATTTGAATAGGAAATGAATAGGAAATGGAGAAGTTGAAAATAGGAAATGAATAGGAATCGAATAGGAAACCAATAGAAACCGCCATTCGATAATTAGGAAATTATGAGGACAGAAATAAGGCCGAAAAAAGGAAATAAATAGAATCCAAATTCCAGGAGACCAAATACAAATACGACAAAATTAGGAACCAAGAAGGAAAACAATAGAGCCAAAATAGAGCCGAAATAGGACCAAAATTAGGACCAAAATTTGGACCACTTCCTGTTTTCCTAATTTTTCCTAATTTTGGTCCTAATTTTGGTCCTAATGTTTTCCTAATTTTTTTTTATTTTTTCCTAATTTTTTCCTAATTTTAGGAGGAAATTAGGTAAAACATAGGAAAAATTAGGAAAAAAATAGGAAAAAATAGGAAAAAATTAGGACCAAAATTAGGACCAAAATTAGGAAAGGTAAGGAAATTAGGAGAAAAGTAAGAAACGGTAGGAGAAATAGAAAGGAAATAAGAACATGTAGGTAAGAAAAATAGGAAAATAATGCAAAAATAGGAAATATGGAAAAACAGAATTATGTCCTAATTTCGGTCCTGATTTTGGTCCTGATTTTGGTCCTAATTTGGTTTAATTTTGATCCTATTTTTGTGCTTTTTATTGCTGGTTCCTAATTTTGCTTCTAATTTGGTTCCTAATAGTTTTCTATTTTCTTGTCTTTTTTCAATGTTGTCTCTTTTGCTACTTTTCTATTTTGTCTCCTATTTGTTTCCTATTTTTTCCTATTACTTTCCTATTTCCCATTCCGGGCTTTCCTAATTTAGGGCCTAATTGTTTCCTAATCGACTTTCCTAATTGTTTCCTAATTAAATTAATTTTAAACATTCCTAGTGGTAGCTTGAAGCCCCCACATAAGCCTAAGGGCTGGGTACTGCCCGCATACAGCAGCAGTCCACAAAAGGGCTACCATGAAGGCCCTCATAGATCTATATAGATTATAAAGGGCTGATAGGTTCTATATAGTATCTCAAGAATTTCGTTGAGCTCCTTGTATCTTAAGAGTTTAGGGCTGAGGGTTTAGTATAAGAGGGCAGCTATTCAGGGAATTATATATCTGTAGTATGCATACTATTCAACTTCTACTGGGTGGGGGCAGTAATGTAGGGGCCTAAATAGTTTCCAATGCTATTTTGGGTGTTTCTCAATTATAACTATAGTATCATGGGCCACAAAACCCATTCTAATGTTTAAGGCACCTATATTATCCAACCTAAAGGGTTTGTGGGCACTTGCGAAGCAAGTGTAAAGCGGGCTGTGGGATTGGGGATGAAGGGTTTCCGATGGTTGAAAAAAGGGCCTAGGTAATTACCAATACTACATTGGTGGTTCCTTATTATAAGTTGAATATGAGAGTATAATGGGTCCCAAAAACCTATTCCGGTTATTGAGGCCCCTACATTGGTCTTTAGGGTTTCGCAGACGTTGTGCAAGGCCCCAAGCATTAACCTTAAACATCCTTGAACCTCAAACACTTCGACCGCGATCCTCACACCCCCACGGCATTGACTCCCAAGACCTAACCTCTGAGACTCTAAACTCAAGCCCTAGCCTCTGAGACTCTAAACGAAAGCGCAGCCCAGCATCACAAGAGTCTCCTCAACACACGGAAAACCTAACCCGTAAACCCTCAAAGGCACTAAACCCTGAAACCCTATAACCCCTAAACCCCAACGGCCCTAAACCCGGAAACCCTAACCCCTAAACCCTCAACCGCCCTAAACCCTAAACCTTAGCCGGGGTGCTCCCAAAAAGCTTGGTAGAAACCACTCCGAAAGCTTCTCTGGATCAAACAGCTCCTTTCAATCAACTGCGTGGGTTTGGGATTTAGGGTACATGGTGGGGCTTACCTTAATCCGGAATAACCTACCTTTTGAAGGACTTATATAAGCAAATCATAATAAGGAACCCTAAACAGGCAGGTTTTTCAGGGTTTAGGCAGGGACCCTACACTCCCAACCCAGAATGGTTTTTCTGCCGCAGGTTAGCGCTGACATCAAAGCATATAGGAACATGCTGAATCGGAGCCCTATGCGAAGTATCCCTCTGCAGTTGAAGTATAACATACACCAAAACCCTGAAAGGATGCTTCGGACCGCCTCATGGCCGCATCACACCAAATGTCAATTATAATTATGAAAAGCCCTAGAGTAACTCCGGGAGACCTGCGCCGAAGATTCTCAGAAGAAGCGCGGCATTCAGGCTTCACGGATTTCCTAAGGCTACCATAACCAGTCTTTTCTTGGTTTCTGAAAAACTCCGGTTTGTGGCAAGATTTGGTGAGCTTCTATACAGCCCCGCCCTCATACATTGGAAAGCTTGCTGTCAGACCTGTCAGTTTGCTCGCTGAGGTCTGAACTTTAGGGCTCTAAGGCTTAAGGCGCCGATTTTGACTTACGACCTTGTGGCGTGCATGGCTGGCATACTTCTCCGGCTTCATGACGGCGCTGTCCTCGGACGACATACTGTCAACATCTTGCATGAGGCGAAACAGTAGTTATCACCCTAAACCCCAAACCCTACATGCGTGCGATCAAGTCCCAGGCACAGCATGCATTGGTGATTCGCGAAGGCTGTTTTGTTTCTCGAAAAAAGAGAGTGCCCGTCGAGGGATTTCGTCTTGATCTTGTCACAACATTTATCTTATCTTCACGTAGGTTATCAGCCGTAGGTAGTCATAAGGGGCTGTGAGACAGTGTTCTTGTTGACGTACGTCTTTGTATATTGCAGTTTCCTTAGTCCTTTGCCATGGACACGGTGTCTCGAAGGAGACGTGGAGGTGTCCCTGAGGAGCAGGAGACTGACACCGGGGCCTGTGAGGCCGCTTATCAAGCAGCCTTGAGTCAAGCTGGTGCTGCCGGTTCAACTTCCTGTGCTGGAGTCAGAGGCGAGGCTTCGCCTGGCACTTTGGAGTTGGGCCAAGGAACTGGCGTGGTTGAGCCAGGGCAGATGCCAGTGGCTAACCCTTTCCATAGTGAAAGGGTACAGACTGAAATTCAGCTAATGCGGAACCGGCCGCCCTCGTTGGACGCCGATGGACAGAGACTCCTTGGTGGACTAGACGGTGGGGCTGCACCCACATCTGGCCGTGGCGAACTGGATGGGAGAGCCCAGATGGGCGCTTGGACGGATGACCAGGGAGCGGAGCCGGATTATTCAGCAGCTTTTGTTCCTGGAGATGTGGTTGGACCGAGAGTTGCGCGTGTGGAAACCGGGGTAGAAAGTAGGCCTATGATGAGCGATACGAGTTTTCCTGGAACTCCTGTGAATGTTGGAGGGCCCGCTGCCGTGCCGGCTCCCGAAGATGCTCAGAGGACTAAGGGAACGGAAAAGGCGAGTGTGGCTACTGGTGAGCCAACGACTGAAGAGGAGTTGGTTCCGGATGCCAGTGGAACCGGAAGCTTGGAGGTGATGCTGCGCCAAGTTCTTGAGGAGAATAAGGTGCTGAAGAGACGTCTTGAGGCTTCTGCAGAGTTACACTCCCACTCATCTTGGCATAGCGGTGTTCAAGGCGAGATGCCAGGACCGAGTTCTTCGCCGGTGTCGTTCGCTGCGCCTTTCGGCGTAAATTTGCCTGAGGCCTATGGTGGGTTGCCGCCTAGCAGTGCTGCTGTTGCTGTACAGAGTAGGTGGCCGCCTGAAGTGGCCTGGTCTGCGCACTTCCCAATCCCTAGGTTAGGAGGCTCTGGTCAAGGGGCAAGTGTACCTAACTCTTCTGAGGCCCAACCTTCTATGGCGGATCCCCGTAGGATGATGGAGATGATGCAGGCTTCGGGGTGTTTGGGTTTTCAGGGGGTAGGAGGGATGACTGTGCCTCCGAGTGGGATGGGTACCTCGCCTCCGGTTGCTCCTCCGCCTTCGGCCCCAGGGTTAGAGTTGGCTAAGGTTCAGACTATGAGGCAGTTTGCCGCCCAGGCGTTAGAGGCTTCGGGGGGCTTTCATACTCCTAGGTCTTCGGGAGGTTTGCCTCAAGGTTTTGATGAAAACGGCTATCCTCTGTCCCCGGGGGGAACTGTGATTCGCCCGCCGCCGGGCCCGCCGCCGGCTTCACCTCGTGGGCCATCCTTCGGCATCGGGGCTCTTGGAGCAGGCCGGGGAATGTCAGGGGCCGCTGGGGGTTGTTCGGGTGTCGACTTAGGGTGTGTAGGGACTGCGGGTCAGGTTGGTGGTGCTGGTGCGCCATATGGTTCGTACGGCTCGGGAGCTTATGGGGTTCCACCTGGGTGTGGTGCTGCTTCGGGTCCTATGCCTTCGGGGATGATACGGGTGGATCAAAGGCCTGAGGAGCCGGCTAAGTACATTAGTGAACTACCTAAGTTGGCGCAGGCGGACCTTTCGACTAGTGCAGTAGTATGCGGTAACTGGTTGGCGCAGGTTAGACAGATTTTGGTTGGGCTCTCGCCTTCGGCAAATGAGTGGTATGGGGCGGTCGAAGTTGCGGCAAATCAGGGGTACTCCCGTTGGTTAGTAGCCGATCCGATAGGGAGGTTAGGACTAGACCCCAGCTCGGTGGTTGCGTCATTTGATGTCCAGAAGTTTCAGCGAGTGGAATCCAGGGCAGTCACTTTGCTTTTGGCATGCGTCCCCGGGTCGGTGCGCGAAGACATCATTACTAACCGTTGGCTGAGTACCTCTGCAATTATGTTCCGTATTCTCTGCGCCTACCAACCCGGGGGCTCGAGTGAACGAGCTCAGCTGTTGAGCCAACTCGTCAATCCTGAGGTCTGTAAGAGTTTCCAGGACGCGATTCGAGTGCTAAGAAAATGGCAACAGTCATTCCAACGGGCGTCGGAAATAAATGCGACCCTTCCCGATGCATCGTTGCTCCTGAAGGGGGTGGATGGGTCGGTTGCTCAGCTTCTGAGTAGTAATCCAATGGTTGGGTTCAGGGTTAACTCCTTTAGGCATAATATTGCCTTGGATTACAATCCGACTACCGCGGGAGTGACTCAACTCGTGCGGTTGCTCCAGGCGGAGAGTGAAGCCGCAGCCCTTAGTGACAATCTTGGGGGAAGCGATAAGCGGGCAAGGGGGGCGGCTCTGAATACTGCCGGTAGCGGTAAGGATAACGTAGCCCCTAAAGCCCCGTCGCCTCCTGCCGCCCCTCCACAGAATGCGGGTACCGCACCGAACCCTTCGGTAGCTGCTGTTAATGCGGGTGCTGGTGAAAGTAAGGGTAAGGGGAAAGGTAAGGCCTCTGAGGGGGTAGGGCAGTTGTGCCATAAGTTTTCGGATGCTTCGGGTTGCAGGTTCGGTGATAGTTGTCACTTCCGACATGATCGGGCTAAGGCTAGAAAGGAATCACGCTGTTTAGCGTGCGGTCAATCGGGACACTACCGTCCAGAGTGCACGATTGTTCCAGCGGAACACCGACAGGTGCAAGGGGACCCCGCTTCGGCTTCCGATAGTTCTCCTAAGGCCGGATCCCCGGCAGGTAAGGGTGGTAGGCCTAAGGCTAAGGCTAAGGCTGGTGCTCAGGCTAAGGGGGTGATAGAAGATGGCGGTGCCAAAGCGGAGGTCCCAGTAGAGGGTGCTGGTAGTCTTGGTACGGGGAGCTCCAGCCCAGGGGTTAGTCAGGAGGCGCTCATAGCGGAGGCGGCTAAGTTGCTGAAGGGAGTGACTTTGAAGCCTTTGCGGATTGAGGATGATGGGCTGGATCTTACCTGGCTTAGGAGTGCTCTGACGAGTGCTTCTGACCCTATGTTCTGTCTCGTGGACAGCGGAGCGACGAATGCCTTAAGGCCAGCCAGTGACCAGGAGCTAAAGGGAGCTAAGAGCATCAGAGTTGACTTGGCGAGTGGGGTTACGGATCTGAGGGTCAACGACTATGGCACTTTGTTGCATGGCGGTCCCTGTCAGGTTATTCTCCCTGCCAATTATTTGGTGGAACTTGGTTTTAGTATCTCCTGGAAGAGAAATGGCTGTAAAATCAAGCACCCAAAGGAGGGAAAGCTAGAGGTGCATGTTGTGAAGGGTTGTCCTTTGATTCCTAGGGATGTTGGGCTGTCTTTGTTAGGCCGGTATGAGGACAGGGTGAGGAAAGCTAACGGGGTGCGAAAGCTGGAGTTGGATTCAGCTGTTGTAGACCTCAATAAGGGGAATGTCCGAAGTTGGTTCCAAGGACAGGTGAGGCGCGGGGAACAGGAAGGGCTTGAGGATTGGGTTCAGTTGAGCTTTCTGAGGGTCATGTTTCCCGGGCTTCCGTTGGAGCTTTTAGCACGCGCCTGTGTATCCTCAGTGTCGCTTGAAAGCCGGGATTGGGCAGAATTTCCGTGGAATCGACGGATGAGACGGTCTATCGACCGAAGTGCACCGGAGTCAGTGTTGATTTGCTGTGGATCTAGGATTCAGAGTTGGAAGAGTTGTGGTAGGGTATTGAAGGTCACGGGGTCCGAGAAGGGGCTTGGCAGCTCGTTAGTTTTCGGACACCTGTTGAGGATAGCCTTGACTGGGGTCGTCGGAGGTGTGGTTCAGGATTCGGATGGCTATGACTGGGCTAAGGGGTCTTCGGACGGTGATAAGCCTCATCGGGGGCTGGTTGCTATGCTTAGGTTCTTCATTCTGGTTGCTGTGGCACAAGCAGTAAAGGACGGTAGGAGCTTGGTAGCTGAGGATGAGGATTTGTCGGAGACCTTACCTGAAGGCGTAGATAGTCCTGAGGGGTTGGTTCAGTGGGCTCTAGCTAAGGCTGCTGATCGACTTCGCAACCCACCGGTTAAGGTTTGTGACCCTACTGCTTTGTCCCCCATCTTTGTTGCTTGGGAACAGTTTGACTCCTTTAAGGGTAGTAGACCTTCTGAGGAACCTGAGCTAGTCGCGATGTCAAAGGGCGGACGCCAATTCGGGGAGGCTTACGGATTCCATTTAGCTTCCTTTGATAGGGGTTTTATTGGGGTAGGAAAAAAAGGGGTTGCTGAGTTGTGGACCTCCTCGTGGTTTCTGTATGAACATCTGCATTTGCAGGGGCACAGTTCGGGCAGAGCTAGGACTAGTGAGTTCGGGGACATTGCGGGGAGTGAGACTTGGCCCCTTCGGTTAGCAGGGGTGCTTCAGGGTTTTTGGGTTACGTGGAAGGCGGATCTAGAGCGTTTTAAGGAAGCTAAGGATCGTGAGACCCTGTTGAAAAAGCTTACTGAAAAGGAGCGATATGAGTTGCACCTGCGTAGTGACCACTCCCCTTACCTTAAAGGGTGTCCCGTGTGCGTACAGGCGCAGGGTAGGCGTAGGTCCCATTGGCGTACTGGTTTCCCCACGGTACACTCGGCGTCTTTTGATATAGCTGGTCCCTTCGTGCCGGGGGTCTCGTTCGATCCGGTTGCCTCAGGTAGGGATAAGGGCGGAGGTTATCGATATTTCCTAGCCTGTTCGTATGCTGTACCAGGGAATTATCGACCCCTTGTTTCTGTTGATAAGCCCGAGGGCGAAGATAAGGAGCATGAAGTCTCACGTGACGCGGCCGAGCCGGAGCTGTTCCCGGAATTATTCGGGGAGCTCGAGTCGGGGGTTGACCTTAAGGCTGTTACCCACAGGGTTAAAGGGAAGAGGCCTGAGGATGATCCTGTAGGTGGGGGTGTAGGCCCTATTGTCTTGGAAGAGTCGGAGTCGGCCCCAGCAACGAATACAACCCTGTTTCTGGGGGTCCCGTTGCGAACAAAAGGGGGGAAGGAGGTTCTGGGACACGTCCAAGCTATCATCAATAAGTTAGAGGCTCACGGCTTGCCGGTACATAGGTTCCACGCTGATCGGGCACAGGAGCTTAGGTCTAAGCCGCTGGTAGCTTGGATGCGGGCCCAGGGCATCCATCCTTCCTGGACCCCAGGAGAAGCGCCCGCTGGAAATCATGCTGAGTTAGCTGTGCAAAATCTTAAAGCGGGTACTCGCAAGCTTTTGCTGACTTCCCATGTGGGGCGTCAGTTTTGGCCATTAGCGCTGCTCCATGCATCGGCACGAAATTGGGTAAGGTTCTTTGAGGGGTTAGGTGTGCCTCAGCCGTTGTTGCCGCCTTTTGGAGTGCCTGTGGAAGCGCGCCAACGAACACAAACTGGATATGAGGCACAGTGGCGACCTAGGACTGTACGGGGCGTTTATATTGGCCAGGCTCCGCATACGCCAGGGGGGCATTTGGTGTTGATAGGGGAAGGTGAAGATAGGAAGGTTTTGTTGACTAGTACTATCTTTCCTGTGCGGGGTGAGCTGACGGCCGTCCCTAAACCTCGTCATCGCCTAACCGGTAAGCGCTCCTCTTTTGCGGTGCGAGTTGTAGCTGCTGCGGATGTGCCGACTTGTCATCGAGTTGCCAGGTTATCACCTGGGGGGGGGCCTTTTCAGCCCTCTCCGGAATTTTTAAATGATGAGGAAGTATCTGGCTCTGATGAAAGTGAAAGTGAGGTGAGCAGTGAAGTAGAGGATTTTCTAGAACAAAGGGATCCTTGGGTTCGAAAGGGCTTTACTGCTAAAGGGTCTGGGGATGAGAGGGATGGTCCTTATCAGGGTTTAGGAGGTTTGGGAGACCGTATACGGGATGGGATTCGTCGAGGGGATTGGTCTGTCGGTGAGTGTCTAGGGATTCTCGGTGGCTGTGCTAACCAGCTTCCCCCTACTCGAAGGACTATAGCCCAAGGGCAAGGGTCTGCGGTGCTTTGTGGCCTTTATGCTGTAGGAGGGTTTAGAGGGGTCTCTAGCTTCACGATGCGATGCCCTGATCTAGTCCGGTACTTGAACGGTTTTTTGAAGAACAGAGATCCTGATGGTGTGTGGACTACGGTTTACCTTTCTCATAATGCTTGTATGCTTCCCCATAGGGATTTGATGAACGCCTCCGAATTTCCGATTCGTGCTCAAGCTGTTGGGGATTTTAAGGGAGGTGGTTTGTGGCTTCAGGATGAAGAAGGGACTGTTTGTAGGGTACTACCCGATGGTTCTAAGTGCCCAGGGTCGGTGTATGATTTGCGGCGTGGCCCGGTAGTGTTTCCAGGAAAATGCTGGCATGCCTCAGAGGATTGGATCGGCGATCGTTGGGTCCTTTCAGCTTTTGTACCTCGGGAGTTTCGTAGTGCCGTAAAGGGGTGTTATGATCAGCTTTTGAGCTTGGGTTTTCCGGTTCCAAACATAGAAGAGGCAGGAGGGGAGGTGCCTTCCAGAGAGAAGTCTGTGGCCTCGATCCGGATAGATGAGCCAGAGCTTGAGGAATGGGAGGTTGATTTCCCTAGTGGTGCCTTTGATGATTGTTGTTTAGAGGGCTTAGTCTGGGAGCATGGAGCAACGGCTCGGTTGTGTACATTGCTTGCGGACGAGTTGAATGAGTGGTCTGGAGATGCTGATAGCTTGTGCCAGGCTGTCGAGGTTTTAAAGGGTGAAGAACGACGGCGGGACTTGCTTGAAAATCTGCTGGTTGATAACTGGGATGTTTGGGATAGATTGGGGTCTGTTAGGGCGTTGAGTGTTGACGTACCATTGACGGAGCATCCTGTCACCGGCGCAGACCAGTTTCTTCAGACTAGAACAGTAAGTTTGGTAGAAGCCCGGGGGGAACTTGGAAAATGGCGAGAAGCAGCGACCGAGGAGGTAGTTAGTTTGGAGACCACCAATAGGGCGGTAGATAGAGTAACAGCGTCTGATGTTGACCAATGGGTTAAAGAAGGTATCTCAGTAGTTCAGTTGCCCGGAAAGGCTGTGCTGACACGTAAGGCTGGAACAGGCAAGAGGAGATGTCGTGCAGTATGCTGTGGGAACTATTTACCTACTGAGCAGCTTGGTCTTACCAGAGAGGAGTTGTACGCTTCAGGAGCCGAGGCTCTGTCGGTTAAGGTTGCGGTTACTTTTGCTGCTGGGTACGTGACCTGGGTGGGAGTTACGATCGATGTGAAATCGGCCTTCCTGTATGCTCCTATAAGGACTGAAAACCAAGGGACCGAAGAGCGTATTATTGTGAAGCCGCCGCATTTCCTGGTTGAGTTGGGAATCTTAAATGCTGAGCATCGGTGGTGGATAAAGAAGGCTCTGTATGGGCTGCCTACGTCTCCGCGTGATTGGGGTAGGTACCGTGATGGAGAGTTTCGCAAACTGCGGATTCCCCATAACGGTATAGATTATCATTTAGTTCAGCTTAAGTCGGATGATGCGCTATGGGTGTTGCGCCCGAATACTTCGGATGGCCTGGGGGATATAGCTGGTATTTTGGTTGTCTATGTGGACGACTTGGCATTGTTTGCTGAGTCTGAACTGGCTCACCAGGTTATCAAGGTTGTGCGCATGCTCTGGAAGACGTCGGAGCCGGAGTGGATTGGAGAGGAAGCAGTTACGTTCTGCGGTTTGGAAATCTCCAGAACAGCTTCGGGATACAGGTTGGCGCAGAGTGCATACATTCGTGAACTTCTCCAGCGCTATAACATCACGGAGGAAGCGACGGTGCCTATCACGAAGTGGTCTGACCCGGAATTGCCGGAGTCAGTGACGCCTTCGGAAATAAAGGAAGCTCAAGCTGTTACCGGAGCGCTGTTGTGGGTTTCAACGCGTACGAGGCCGGATATCTCATACGCAGTGTCCCGATGTGGGCAAATGGCAACGAAGGTACCGCAGCTCTCAATTGCTATCGGTCTACAGACCATTAAGTACCTGAAGTCTACCATTGATCTTGCGATAGAAGTGCCTTTTGAGGTTGGTAGCCCATTCGCTGACCACGGCCTGCTAGCCCTGCCCCGATCTGCAAAGGTTTTGGAAGTGTATACAGATGCTTCCCACAGCCCCGGTGGGGATAGATCAATGCAGTCTTTGATTGTTTTGTGGAAAGGGGTACCGATTGGTTGGGAATCAGCCCGCCAAGCTTTCACAACGCTTAGTAGTGCAGAGGCAGAGCTGGTTACCATGGTACACGGGGTCCAAGTCTCTGAATGCATTCAATCATTGCTCGATGAACTCCTTGGGGAGGACACGGTTGTCTCCCTCCAGGGAGACAATCAAGCAGCTCTCAGATCTTTCGACCCGGTGAGCAGTGGCTGGCGTAGCCGCCACTTGAGGATGAGGGCGATTTCTGCTAGGGAACGCATCGACGCGGGAATACTCCGTGTATTCCATATCCCTGGAGACGTGCAGATAGCCGACCTCGGAACCAAACCACTAAGCCGGCCCCGTATCCTACACCTACTTAATCTTGCAAATATAAGAGCGCCAAGACCTGATGTAGCTGAAGTTGCGTCCGCAAGGGTCTTGAGCCGAAGTGTGTGTAGTCAAACGGTTCTTCCTGCCGAACTGCTGGCAGGCCTCGCCCTACTCGCCTTGGTACCGCGTGTGAAGGGACAGCCTGATCATCCTGGGATTCGAGAGGGTCAGGAGTGGCTGTTCTGGGTTGTTGCTTGGATAGTGACTGCGGTTTGTGTTGTAGGCGCGGGATGGTTTTGGCCTGGTAGGGCAGTAAGTTCGGTTTGTTCGGGTGTTGCGGAGGGCCCTGAAGTGCCAGTGTGCGAAGATGATAGTGCTTTCGCGGCTGAAGCTCAGACCGGATCTGCTGAAGGGGATGGTTTAGATAGTGACGGTTCGTCCTCGTTTGATGAGGGTTCTTGGAGGGAGGCTCAGATAAAGCTAGAGCAGACCGAACGAAGTTCCGGTCTGACTTTTGTTCAGCGGGCTCGATTGAGGAAGCAGATCGCGGCCGGTGGAGAGGTAGAGCCTCCCCAGTTTTTGCAGCGTTTCGGTTCAGTTCCTGCATGGTTTTCAGGGATTGGACCGGAAGAGGATCCGTCAGCGAGCTCTTCGTCGGGGCCGAATGCTGGTGAGCAAGTAGTTCTTCCTTCTAGGGGTGTAAGCCTGTTAGGTGCTGCTGGGGTTCGATGGGAGCTTCTGTATCAATTCCTAGGTGTCTGGAGGGAGACGTGGCGGAACCTAAGAAGGGTTAATCGGGAGCTTGCTCGCGATGCTGTTCTGGCTTTGCTTGAGCAATGGGGTGATACTGGCACCAGAGCTGCTACGGCTAATGCGCCTGAGTTTCGAGCGGAGTTCGTGTTTAATGGTTCGGGTTGGGTCCCGGTTTCAGCAAGGTTCGGGGAAATCGGGGGGAGCCAGAGCCCTGAAGATCCCTCGGATTCTGCTGTTCAGATTGGGGGGAGCCAGAGCCCTGAAGATCCATCGGATTCTGCTGTTCAGATTGGGGGGAGCCAGAGCCCTGAAGATCCATCGGATTCTGCTGTTCAGATTGGGGGGAGCCAGAGCCCTGAAGATCCATCGGATTCTGCTGTTCAGATTGGGGAAAGCCAGAGCCCTGAAGATCCATCGGATTCTGCTGTTCAGATTGGGGGGAGCCAGTGCAGCGGGAACGCGCCTGGTTTCGTCATAGGCAGTGAGGATAGGATCACTAGTATCGCTGAAGGTGCACTAGGAGCAGGTTTTTTGTTTAGGGAAACTCCCAGGGAAGAGTTACGGCATCGTGTAGGTGGTGGTGCCAGGGCGAGGGTGCGCCCAGGGGATAGTGCCTGCAGTCACGATGTAGTTGAGTGGTTCGCTGAGGAAGGGCTAGGTGGTAGTTCTTCTAGTCATGGAATGCAAGCAGCTCCGTGGCCGGAGCCTACGTATGAGGATTTAGCTGAAGTTGAACTAGACCCTGCGACTTGGCCATATATAGGGACGTGGCTACAGACTCACTTCGTGGTGCAGATCCTGACTAGTGTAGGCGAGCATGTTCTGTGGTATTTAGGGGTCCGATCGTCTAGCTGGTTTGCATTGCGAGCGGTGTCGAACATTGTTCGGTATGCAATGGCAGGAGCGATTGTAGATCGGCTTCGAAGGGGACCTCATGTTCTGCGGTTTGAGGGTCCCCAGTGGTTTGAGATGACAGAGATTTTTGTGCTGCAAGGTTACCCTCCTGAACCTGAGGATCAACCCAATCCCGCTGAGGGCGTTGAACAGGCGTTTCCCTTAGTCTTGTGGGCACCTGGGTTGTATGTACACTACCTGTGGAGAGTGTTTTCTGTTGCTGGGTTCGAACTTTTGTCGTTTCTAGGTAGTAGGGACGAGGGATGGGGACAGCTTCGCTGTGCAGCACAAGGGTTCATGACTCATTCGGTATATGCTATGATATTGTGGCTGCGGGCCACGAGCATCACTAGGGTTACAGATGGCGCGCAGTCCTTTGATGCGGCCGAAGCTTACTTGCAGAATGGAGAGCGTGTGCATCCGTTTTACGACCGAGATGATAATGAGGATGATGCTACCTTAGATGAGTTTCGGTATGGAGCTGAGGCTCCTGTGCTTCAAGTTCAGGTTGCGCCATATGCCCCCGTTTTTGAAGAGTTGCTGGATGGATCTGACGCTTCATCAGATGAGTCTGGGGACCAGACAACTGTTGAGCCTTCTGTAGTTTCTTTGGGTTCTGAAGACTTAAATGAGGCAACAGATCCAGAACTAGGGGAAATTTCCCCTGGTGATCCCGCTTTGGGTGCGTTTCCAGGCTCTTTGACTACTTATGAAGCCAAACCAGGAGCTCTAGTAGTTCGCTATGTTGACGATGCGTTTGAAGTTCCACTTGAGGGCTGGAGCCAGAGCGAAGTTGAAGAGGTAGTGCAGGGCTTGAGTACCGGGGATTGGGCAGGCTTTAAGGCGAGGCTTGAGGTTGGAGACCTTAGTCAGTCCTCGGGGATTCAGTCTGGCTCTTCCGAAGGTCCTGTAGGCTCCGCAATTGGTGGCTCTGGTTCGGTTTCGGTCTTCGGAAGGGTTCTTTGGATGCTACTGATTTGGTGGGCTCTTGTTCAGAGTGCCGGGGCGTCTTCGGTTGGTCAGGCCCTTGGGCTTCCAGAGGACTCACAGGCGGTTCAGGTCTGGTCTTTTGAGGCCACGGTGTGTTCTGCTGGAGGGAGCGCGGTAACCTCTGAAGAGTGTGTATGTGACGGATCTACTCTGTGGGCGTGCGTTCAAGTTGCCCTCCTCCTTGGGGGCTGGGAAGTGCTCAGAGTAGTAAGACGCTGGTGGAGCAGGAACATTCCCTGCCGTATCGCTCAGGGTACCCAGACGGATGGTTTGTATGTGCCTCTGCCTTTACATGTGGGGGTTCCTCATCGAGATAGGATTCTGTTTTGTCTGTATCGAGCGGGATACCCTGTCGACGTGACGGCTTATGACGATGAGACTCAATCTGGTTTCGAATGGCTACTTGGGGATTATCTAGTGCATCTCGAGCGGGCTAGTGAGCCTTCTTCATCGGATTGAGCCTTGTTGAAAGCGAGTTCCTGCTGCAGTAGGGTTTTTTTAAGAACGGAGTTGTCCTCCGGGCAGTGTGTCTGGTAGAAAGGAAACAGACCTTGGAGACTGAGGAGTGAACATAGTGTCCCGATCTTCTATATCGGGTGTTTAAGGATAAACGGATCTGTAGGGTCCTAACCCTACTCCTCGGTCTTGTTAGTGTTAGAAGAGGGATGCTGATGTCTCGAGATGAACTCCTTTTAAGAAGGACTGTTGGCACTAGGCTACAGAATCGGAATCGAGATACTATAGCGTCAGCTTTTGTCCCTGCCAGCTGCGAATAATCGTGCGTACAGACGGACTTGGTCGATAATATTATCTTTGAAAGATGAGCGTTTTCCTGAAGGATTCTCCGGTTTCGCCCCACCTTGGAGGTGTGGCGAGGGGGAGTGCGTGCGATCAAGTCCCAGGCACAGCATGCATTGGTGATTCGCGAAGGCTGTTTTGTTTCTCGAAAAAAGAGAGTGCCCGTCGAGGGATTTCGTCTTGATCTTGTCACAACATTTATCTTATCTTCACGTACTACACCCTAAACCCAGGCATACCACTAGTCCAAGATGAAATGGTCACTTTCTATGTTCTTACCAAACTTACGGGGCATGGACATGGATCACGTAGCCGACTTAGGAAGTAAGCCTAGCACCCCGGATCCACTTCAGACACGGGGCTTGGGTCTGGCAACCAAAAGAGGGCTCAATACATAAGTCGCACATAATCTGCTCCAAACCTAAGCCCTATAGCCCTAGACCCTTATATACTGTAAGTCCCAAACTAACTGCGCCCTCCCCTCGGGATCTGCTGTATGTGCTTCGGACACTACTTCGAAAGTCCCATGATCCTGCAAGTGACCCCCACCGCCGTGGCCCTAAACACCAAACCACCAAACCCTAACCCCTGAACCCTAAGCCCCAAACCCCAGACCCTAAACCCTCATCGTAAAACCCTATCCAAGCTGCCGAGTGAAGGTCGGTCGGGGAGAGCATGTCGGGCGCACGTGCAGCTGCCATCCATAGCGCTACGTCTTTGGCAAATGTTCGGGGTTAGGGTTTAGGGTCAGGGCTCAACCGCCCGGCTCCTCCTAGAAGGCACGAGAAACTCTAGTTGTTGCAAGTTCCCATTAAAAAAGGGAGTAGAACCCATTGAACCCATGAAGCACAGAACACGTCCAAAGTAGAGTCGAGGCCTTGGGCTAACTTGGCCGGGCTCTCGTCGGACGGACTTACATGGATCTTCTATGAGGTATGTCTGAGGGTTTTACTTTCATATGCTTAGGTACTTGAATTCCTGTTCTCCCTAGGCCCTAAACCCTAAACCCTGAACCCTAAACCCTAAACCCTAAAGGCGATCGCATGGCGATTACTGGCCACAGGTTTCAAGGCCGAAGATCGTCTGCAATGGGCCAGAGTGTCTGCATTGATGCATACTTGTCTCGATGTAATGTGATCATCGAAAGCTAGCAGAGCATGTATCGGCCCTCAAAGCATTCGACAAATTGCACCCGAAAAGCTGAACGAAACATAGATCTCCCTGGCCACTTCCTCTGACCTGACACCTACAGCTTGACATTTCAAATCATTGCTGATAACATCTGGCAAACCACATGAAGATAGCAAGACAGCCTCTGAGAGGCACGGCAATGCCGAAGCCGTAGCTGAACACCCAGAAGTCGACCACGTAAACCATCATCCTAACCCTAAACCCTAAACCCTAAACCCTAAACCCTAAACCCTAAACCATCATCCTAAGCCCCAGAGGCTAGCCGTAGGGTCCCAGGGTTTAGGGTTTAGGGTCCTAGGGTTTAAAGTTTCCGCATCCGTGGTTCAGGGTCTACCTAACGGTTTAGGGTTTAGGGTTTAGGGTTTAGGGTCCCCCGAAACTACCCACGAATGTACCCCAAGTACCCACTAGTAAGGGCCACAAGGACTCCATTAAAGGGGACTTGGGGGGTGCTGGGAATCCTAAACCCTAAACCCTTGAGATTCGGAGGTCGCAGTTCAAAAAGCCCAAAGGGCCTAGGGTTGAGAAGGCCTGTGTTTTAGGGCCTTGGGTCTTTAGGGTCTTGTAAGATAATATACTCTAGCTATAACCCACAGAACTTTTACAATATCTATACAATCTTATACGATAAATACTCAAGTAGACGATGACAAACTACCATCTACTACGATGCAGTTGACGCTGAGCTGACGTTCATCCCAGACATCCCGCCTCACTGGTTGGGTCCAGCTGGAACTTGGCGAATCGTGGGTGGCGCGGTGGCTGGGGAAGCGCCTGACCGACGCGGGCGAGGTACCAGAGACTCCAATATCCCTTAATTAAGGAATACTCCTAAAATCATACTGGGGATCCAGTTTTAGGGCTTCGGGCTGCAGGCTTTCCCGAGAAGCCCGGTGGACTGAAAGGGTTCTTTCGGGAACTATATACATGAAAAGGATGTGTTTAAAAGGCTCTTAGGGTTTATAGGGTTTAAGGTATGTATATGAAACGGCGGTATACACGGGTTCTCATTGGGTTTGACGATATGCCTGGACACTCCAATATCCCTTAATTATAAAGGAATATACCTTAAATAGAGTAGGATCCCTTATATGATTTAAGGAATATTCCTTAATTAAGGGATATTGGAGTCTCTGGGTGTGCAGGTACAATAACCCGCTACACAGGCAATCGGGTCGCCTGCCAGAAGACACGTGGTTATGCAATGGAGGGCCTCGTAGTTGCTGCGATGGTCACTAAAGGCTAGTGTAGGGCCTTGATAATTGTAATTAAAACAGGGCGCTTGGGTATGTTATATCCCAATCGTAACAAGGAGCCATAAGCAGCTTGCAGTCATTTAGGCTACTACATGAAGAGTTGTGGTGTCGTACAGATTATGTGATTAGGAGATAGCTCTAAACACCTGCAGCAAAGCATGCCGCGATTTGTTTGGCACGTGCAAGCCTCTGGGCGCGTCCCCTACACTACAAACATAGCCCAAACATAGAGCACATACCAAACTCCCTGAAAATCTGAAAGCTGAGGGTCCAAGTATTCAGTAACCACAGACCCCAACAACAGCTAACTCCTAACCTTCCTTCACTACAGCTGATTATCCTAAATACTACACCCGAGAGCCTAAATATTGGATCCTTATCGGGTATGGCGGAGTCCTAATGAATCACCCAGAAACATGACTACGACTACTCCTAACCTTCCTTCTTTGCAGCTTATTATCCTAAATACTACACCCGAGTCGAAGTCCTAATGATGTCCTAATGAATCACCCAGGAACATGACTGCGACTGTCCCAGGGAGGCGCACCACACAAATCTCGCCCACACCGGCCTCGGAAGTTCAGATGTAGTCTTGCGGTTTAAGAACCCTACAGTTCTAGGTAGAAATTTGTTTGTGAAAGTGTGCCCGACAGCATTTTCTGAATAGAAGACTCTATGCTTCAAATGATCACAGGGGATCCCGAACTGCCACCGACGCTTTTCGGACTTGGGGGTTCTGGCCGATGTTGGCGCAAAATGGGAAAAGTGAGTTTTCACAGCGCAAACCCTAACTGCGAACAGCCCATCATCTACACCCCCAAACCCCCTATGATAAACCCTAAACCCTGAACCCTAAACTGAAAAGCCTCAAACCTTAAACGTTTTCAGCCCTAGACACCCTTAACACCCCGAAACTGAGCGAAATCCTTCACATTTCCCTTATAGACTTGTAGACGCACAAAGCCCTGAACAAACCTTGCACAACACTGAACCCCAAACCTCGACGCCTAATCCTCTCGACATACAAAAATCGAAAGAACTCGTCCAAGAAACACTTACTTCGACACCCATCAACCATAACCAACTAAGACGCGCCCTAAACCCTAAAACCCTGAAACTCTAAACCCTACACCCTCAAAACCCGAAGCGCTGAACCCGAAACCTTAAACAACCTTAGAACCCTATCAACCCTACACCCAAAACCCCGAAAATCTCTTAAACTGCCCTCCCGCCTAAGCCCCAAACATCCCTCAAACCCTACACCCTCCACACCACTTGTTGGCTCTACTTGGAGGCTCATGGGGAGTTATAAGTAGGGTTATACATAAGGCAACTATACTTATAACCCATATTTGGGGACTTATAACCCCCCCCTGAACCTCCAAGTAGACCCTAAACCCTATATATACCCTTATAGAATCCCTACAGATCCCTTTAAAGGGACCCTTAAAGGAACCCCTGAACCTCCAAGTAGTATTGCCCAAGGCAGGGGCGGATTTCAGAAGCTCCGCCTTCCTACCGAAGAGCTCCTGGCACTGCTTCATCACCTGCGAAAGAGGGCTTGGGGTTTAAGGAGTTTGGGGTTTTGAGGGCTTAGGGTTTAGGGAGTTTAGGGTTTTGAGGGTTTTGGGTTTAGGGAGTTTAGGGTTTCGAGGGCTTAGGGTTTAGGGAGTTTGGGTTGAGGTCTTCTTGAGGCTTGGAGTTTAGGTCTTTAGGGAGTTTAGGGTTTAGGGGTTTCGGGGTTGAGGGGTTTTGGGTTTAGGGGTTTTGGGGGTTTTTGGGGGCTTAGGGTTTAGGGATTTTAAACTAAGGTCTTCTTGAGGCTTGGAGTTTAGGTCTTTAGGGTTTAGAGGTTCAGGGGTTTTGGGGTTTAGGGGATGTCGGGCTTGGGGGTTTTGGGGTTTGGAGGTTTCGGGGTATATATAGGGGTTTCGGGGTTTGGGGGTTTTGGGGTTTCGGGGTTTCGGGTGGAGGGATTGGGGTTGAGGGCTTTAGGGTTTAGGGAAAGATGGACGGTTGTAAGGGCCTTATCGGGTTTAACAGAGCTCTAGATAAGTGTACAAAAACTTGTTTTCAGAATTGTAAAGTTCCATCAGAGAGCTATGGGGTTCTGTCAATGAGTGCTCGTGTCGGAGGCTTTGGGTAGCTTACTGTATTGGTTTCAGCACTCACGTAAAGTTTAAGGGGACAGACTCAGACAAGACTCCCGTCGATCCCAGAATATGGCTCCCTTTATAGGGACCCAAAAAGGCACCTAAGCATAAGCATTTTGTGGGGATATCCCTACCTTATGGGCTTCCTTTTAAAGGGGGTTTATATGGGACATCCCTATCCTAATTTTTGCTTATGTGCTTTTTTGGGGCCCGACCTTCGATCCCAGAATATGGATCCCTTTAGCGGTGAAATGTAGGGTTTGTCGTTTAGGGTTAAGCCCAGAGACTCCAAATCTCTTAATTAAGGAATGGTCCTGAAATCATATTAGGGATCCTACGAAAATCTCAGGAATATTCTTAGCAAAGGGATATTGGAGTCTCGGGGAGGGGCCTCAAAGCCATGAGCCTTGAGGGGATCTGATAGGACCGTGCTTACTCCCGCACAGCCTAAGCCTCGTTGGGAGCACACTGAACTCCGTCATATCGGAGTATAAGGCATTACAAACTAGAACGAGGTTTTGGGGCATACTATGCCAAAACTATACAAAAGGGACCCAAGGACTGTTTCGACCCCAAAAGCATTGACTCAGGATGATTGGTGATTGACTTCCCCGTGCTTCAGACAGTCAAACTTCATCTTTCTCGGAGCTGCAGTGGGGGCTTAGCTGAGCCCTGAAGCATCAGAACCCAAACCCGAGAGTTCGAGCCCTAACTCACAGATGCCTACCAATATTCAACGATTAAAGTAGACCCCTGAGTAATCAACCCCCTCACTTGTGAACCAGGTGGCTCCAGATCACACATGTCTGATGGCAAAGCTCTAACCCCCCCCAAACCCTAAGCCCTAAACTCGAAAACTAGGCTTCTGTTTCGGTCCTTGTAGGGCATACCTGGAAGCTCCGTTGAGGCAGAAATTAACGCCGCAATCGGGATTCGGCGCCGCAACACAATCGGAGGCGGAAACCCAAAATTGCGGCTGAAACGTGTTTCTAGCAACATACAACAAATCATTTCGGCAGAAACACATTCTCTGCGGCGTTTCCTGTTTTCACATTGGATGTCAGGTTTTCGTGCCAGTCAAGAGCAGGATGTAGTACAGATGCACTTGTTCCAAGCAGTCTCGCTTTGTGTATAGATGTAATGGAGGACTTTTGAGAGGGTAGATCGTTCACATGGTTCGCTGGCTTAGCTGCTACTTCGAAGTAGCTTCCATAGCTTCTGGTGGGGTAGATCGTTGACATGGTTGGATGCCATTGTGTGGTGTCATGACGGCATGCCGGCCTTCATGGAGGGCTTGATCCTTTACAGGTGCACCCAGCCCTGCTGCTTTTATTGTCAGCGCTGTGTGTGCACGGTCTGAACAGCAAAGCCTGAAGCATTGGATGCATGCATTCGGTTTGCTCGCTGTCCGCTGGTGCTTGAGATCAATGCCATCTAGCTGGATGTAGCATCAACTTGGCAAGTTCATAGGTGGCCTCTTGCAATAGCCATGAGTTTGGAGATTGACAAAGCCACCTACGACATCCTGTGCTCGGCAGGTCGGTGAACAAAACTGATACAGTGTGTAGCAGTTTGCATCTTGTTGTGCCAGTCCAAGCCAGGACTCGAGAAAATGCCGCTAGATTGGTACAAGGAAATTCAATCCGTGCTCTGGCCGTGCGCCAAGCCCAACGCAGCATGCCTTCAATATTTTCTCTATTCTGCCAGCACCAATTCTAGACCCGACCTGAACCCCTGCAACGATCTCAGGAGATCATCACAGAGGACCAAGCCCGGACTGTTGTTGCGAACTTCTTCAAGGGTGGCTGTGTCAAGCAGTTGGCCACTGTTTTTTGGGAGGCTCAACGTGTGCAGTGTTCCTCGTTTGCAAACAATGTGTCAACAATGTCTGTAGGTGCATTGCAGTCGAGGATTCAATTGCATGTTGCACGCCAGAGGTGAACAGTGTGTGTCCATGAACAGAGATGAGAAGCCAGCTGATGGCCACTAATTGAAAAAAGTCTTGTCTGCAGTGACGGCCGGTCTTGTATAGCAAAGAAAGAACTGGGCACCGCTGGGATGATGTTGCCGTCCGCAGAAATGTTCGAAACAAGTTGTCTCATGCTTCGGGGTATGTGGCATAGCAGCAGTCCCCTTCGCAGGTCACGGGGTGGTGATCCTTGCAGCGCTGCAGCTTCGACTCTGGAGAAGGTGCCAGCAGCAGTTTCTAGGTTGACGTGGGGACTCTTGTTTGGTCGCTCTAGTCAGTAAGAATTTTGCTGATATCATGGATCGTCCCTGCTGGTGGCTTCGGAACACCAAACCCGGCCTAAAGCTTAAACCCTGTAGACTTTAAACCTCTTCTCTTGTCTTTCAGAAAAAACAATTAAGCACAGCCTGCCTGAAGTTTATAAAGTCATCAGTAAAGAAGCCCTAGCACTGCCGACGAACAGGTCTCTTTTGGAGCCGCGGGCAGTTCTGGCCAACGTGTGCTGTGCCCCGTCTGCATCCAGCTTCTGATGCAACAGTTGCGTGGGCAGGCCAATGAAAGTTCTCGCTTGCACGCCTTTGAAGTCTCGCACTGGGAAAACTGTGGAACTGCTTCGGGGCTTAGGGTTTTCAATGTTGTTTTTCTGCCAGGTTGTCATCCAGCCTCGCCGGCACGCCGTCGAGTGGTCTGGAAGGCACAGTGGCGCAACAGCAGTGCGATTTGGGAGTTGACTTAAAGACAACCGAAGCTTGCAGCATCTAATCTCGAAACTATGGCTATAGGCTAGATTCGGCTAGATCTGAAGACACGTGTGCCGGTCAGGTGTCCCCGCCGGAGGGCCGCCCCGTGCGCCTTTGCTTCTGCAAGGTTGTGTGCTGTGCCGGCTTCAAATAATCTGGTAAGCAAGTGTGGCTCAACACAGGTGACATTTGGGAACACATAGGAACATGCCACAAAAATGTGATAAGGTTTTCAGATCTTTCCCGGTTCGGATTTTCGGGTCTTAGGCTTTTGTGCCGGGTTGGTGTTGTTTGAGTTTGAGACTTGGCTTCGCGATCTGTAGCTTCAGCCAGCCATGCCCAGTAAAAAGGCTGCACAAGCCAAGCTGGATGAGAACGAAGCTGAACCCGAGGAGACCGAGGTAGATTACACCGGCGTTGCGAAGGCATGGGAAAACAACCCCATCATCAGATCTGCCTCTCTCAAGAACAAGACACTTCTTCAGTGGATAAACAGAGATGAAGTGGGTGTTGTGACCATGAAGACTGTCAAGCTGAATG
>CAJNDT010005858.1:650000-677500 GCA_905221615.1 Symbiodinium sp. CCMP2592
GTTACTTCGGATTCCCATTCCTCTGATGTTTGGATCACTGTGACTGGAATCCAGGTTATGAATTTAATGGTTCAGAGGTTTCGTGGCCCAGAAGTGAATTTGCTTAATGCACCACTCAACAACGAGGTCATGGGGTAGCGGCTCCAGTTATTGCACTGCCATGCAACACCGCTGATGCTCATGATGCGCGTGTCTTGTCCGCCCCCAAACCTGTTTGTCCTGCTGTATGACGGAAGGCTTGGCTCTGTAGTTCTGCAGTTCTGCAAAACCAAATTAAAGCAGGGTATCGAAGTTGCCTGTTTGCAGATCATCCGTAACGCTGCAGCAGACATCGTCAAACACAGTCTGGTAGTGCATGCGAAGTGAGGAAGGACTATCCGGCGACTGATACATTATGGAGCCCCAAAGGCTGCCTGCCTCATTTGTGCCGGTTGTATTTTGCTGGGACCCAGAAGCCACCAGTGCTCACTTCCCAACATCTCAAACAGATCTAGCATCCAAGTTTCAAACCCCATAGCTGCTTGCCGAGACCTTGGTTCAACCCAGGCTTTCATCATGCTGGTGGTGCTTGTGGCTTCCCTACGGATTGGCCTCGGAGGCTCTCATTATCAGGTTGTAGAGTTCTTCGCAGGGCAACGAAGGATCTGTAGATTGGCTGCCAGCATCAATCTCACGGTGCAAGCGCATGACCTATCATACGACGACAACCTTGACAGCGCCTTCAATACGGTTGATGATATAAATCCTGCATGACCCATAATAAGGAATATACCATAATTTCCACATTTTAAGGTCCCTAAGGTCATGCAGGATTTATATCATCAACAGTATCAATCGGGAATCTGGTTTTCTGCCAGCTGCTTACTATCGCTCTTCTAGTGGAGTTGCCACGCAATGAGCTGTGATACGTAGCTCTCAGTTTTCTCCCTATCTCAAAATCCCAGGCTGGCTTTGGCGAGCATCCTCCATTCCAAATGGAACGACGTGCTATGCCCGCTGGGAGTTTGCTGCAGCTCTTGGGTATCGATAAACAAAGGCACTAGTCGGCGTTCGGAGGCTCTTCCTATGGGAGACCCAAGCCGCCCATCGGTTGCAGCTTCAAACCAAATGGTTGCCAGGCACAACTTGGGGGAGTAAGACTGGGACTAGGACGGTGGGTTCTGGGTTTAGGGGAGTTAAGGGTTTACGCTTCGGTGTTACAGATTTGTTGGCTTTAGGGTTGCAGTAGTCCCATCAGCGAGACCTGCGGTTCTCAAGTGTATCTAATCTAAGCGAAAACCACTTCGCTGAAGCCACAACCCTCAGACCCAGCCCAACAATGTATACGGTGCACCAGACGACGCTGTAAACAAACCCAACCTCAGGGTTCAGGGTTTAGGGTTTAGGGTTCAGGGTTCAGGGTTTAGGGTTGTTTAAGGCAGCTTCTTCTTGAGTCATGTTTTCCCCGGTGGTAGAGGCCGTCTTCGCGGTGAATCCGGAGGAGCGAAATAGCCCCAATCCCCCAACCCAGCATCCCCTGCAGCCTGGAGTCTATAGTTGTGCATTGTGCTGGCAGGGTGGCACTCCTGCTCCTTCTCATCCAGATGGCGGGTGGGGCCTGGGTTGTGGAAAACCCAGCTTCCAGTGTTGTGTTCAAACACGACCGTTTGCAGTGGCTCATTCGCTTTCTGAAAAGGTGCCGCATGTATGTAGCTAGCTTGCAACAAATCAGAGATGAGTAGGGTTGTATTCTCCTTTACTGACACCTAGATAGAAGAACTCCCGTACCAATACAAGGTATGGCGCACCTCATTCAATATGGGCATCTATGGCCACGCCGCAAAGAAACCAACGAAGATCTGGAGCAATGCCTTTGATGTCTTCTTTCTACAACGAGCACACTCACCCCTGAAAGTTCCAAATCCCAGGCATACTGTCATGACGAAGAGATACGTGGACAAATATGGCACCACGCGCTTTACTGGCACGCCTCTTCTCAAGCGATCCCAGCTGCTGGGCCAGGCATTCAATTTTGGGGGCTTCAGGTTTGGGTGGCGGGGGTGCCGGGAGGTGGTGGTGGTGTGGGTCGTGTGGGTGGGTGGCGGTGGTGGTGGTGGTGGTGGTGGTGGTGGTGGTGGTGGCGGTGGTGGTGGTGGTGGCGGCGGAATCGTGAAATGGGGGGGTTGTGTTCACTTCTTGAACAGCTCAGGCTGTACACCCCGAAGTTTGCAGCTAGGCTGCTACGTTTAAGACCGAGATTGCTACAGACCAAGCCCAAGATTCCATGGGCTCCTGGGCGGGGTTTGAGGCATCTTGCATTTTTTGTAGCATGCTAGCCTGGCCGTTTTTTTCTTATGTCTTTAACTGAGAATGCATGCCAGGTTTCCTCACACAAGAGCACCACGGAGCTCTTTCGGGATATGACGTTCAATGATATGTGGGAGGATGCAGGCCTCCCTGACTGCATTGCCTATGCTCGAGCTTCGAAAGTTTTAGAGCTGAGTGACGAGTGGCGACGTGTGCTGCCCGAAAGCATACCATGCTCCTCGGGGTGAAATGCTTCTAGCTCAATTGCAGGTCAAGTAGTTCAGTTGCATTCGGAGGTCTGCTTTGTGCCTGAGGAGACATAATTTTGATGCCAAAACACCAATTGCTGTGTTTTGAGACGTTTTTGCATCCGCGAATTGCGGCGGAAATACCCGACATTGCGGCGGAAATACCCGACATTGCGGCGGAAATACCCGGAGAGCCTCCCGCACCATGTGCAGCAATGCCCCAAAACCTTCTTTTCAGAGCATTTCTTGTCGATGCACCCAGGTTCGAGAGTACTTTTAGCATGCGACCCCTTGCTAGTCGTGTGTTGAGCACAGAGAGTCTGTGCCGGGGTGCTGGCATCCTTCGTCACCAAACCATGTCGTTGGAACATGATGATGAATATGCTCAGCTGATGGCCGAGAAGGATCGGCTCTTGGCTGCTTGTCTGTCGAGATGAGATACCTTTGGACTTTGGCTGTCGGCTGTTGTGAACCTTTTCCGTGTGTCGTACCCCAGGCTTTGAAGGCGGCAGCAGCGGAAGTCAAACCGACTCTGCCGTCTCCGGCTTCCTGGCGCTCTTCGCAAACAGGGTCCCAGGTTGAAAGTGCTGTGTCCTCACTGAAAGAGACGCAGGCCGGGGATGTCAGTGTTTCTTTGTGCTCCGTATTTATAAGTTGCTGGTGCTTCTCCAATAGATTTTCAAGGTTGAGAGCCCCGGGCCCGTGGATGCCAACAACTCAGTGGAGCTACAGGCCAAACAGCCAGTGGCTAGAGTTGCCACGCCGCGACTGAGAACTGGGAAAGGCTGCGGGCACGCTGCGCCACCGGCAGCGCCACCCGCCGCAGCGCGCCACACCGAGCCACAGTCCGGGCACCCAGCAGAACCTGCTGCGAGCCTCGCCGAGCCAGAGTCCGGGCGCCCAGAAGAACCTGCCGCAGCACCGGCAACGGAGCCAGAGTCCAAGCCGCCCGCAGCACCGGCAACGGAGCCACAGTCCAAGCCACTCGCAGCACCGGCAACAGAGCCACAGGAGCCACAGTCCAAGCCACCCGCGCCACCAGCACCGGCAATGGAGCCGCCGCTCCAGCGGCACCCAGCACCTCGCCCCACAGCACGCAGAACCGATCCGCAGTCCGGGCACCCAGCGCCACGCCCCACAGCACGCAGAACCGAGCCAGAGTCCAGCCACCCAGGGCGGCCAAGCAGTGCTGCTGCTGCTGCTGCTGCTGTGAAGCAGGAGCCCGATGAGGACGACATCGACCGAGCGGCGCTGGGCAAATGCAGAGACCCGCCCAAGCAACTCACCAAGGCGGCCGTGGACCGCAGACTCTACAGGATCGTGCAGCCGAGAGCAAACGGGGAGTACAAGGTCCCGAAAGACGTTATCGACACATACAAGGACAAGGACCGCCGACCGACTTTGATGTCCATGTTCGAGAAACTCGGATATGATCCAGCCTCTCGGGCTCAATTTCATTTCCTTAGTCTTTCCCGCAGTTGTCGATGTCTTCATGCACAGATAACTGTTGCAGCCCCGCCCTGCCCTGCCCCACCTCGCCCTTTGCTCCACTTGATAGTAGCCCATGGAAAGAAGATGTGGGAAGTTGGACACCCATTTTTCGCAAAGAGTCGTCATGTAAATTTACGTGACGACTTTGGACACCCTAAAAGCGAGCATGATGAGCATCAGCCGGGTTTGGGCCCTGTTAAAGTCGATCTCCCGAACCAAAAATATTCACTCAAACGAGAATTCATCTATCATCCGCTCAGAAGCTCTTCGTGAAGAAGATCAAGCACCTCTACGAGCGGGTCCACGAAAAGTGGGTTCAAACCGATTATGAGTTCATGACGGATGCTGACATGGAGGCAGCTGGATGGTCGGAGCGTCTCCCCACAACTTAACCGACTGTGCTTCGTCTCGTTGCCTTGCTTCATGGTTACATGCAGCCCAGTCTCAATGC
The DNA here is from genome assembly GCA_905221615.1 of Symbiodinium sp. CCMP2592. Lineage (NCBI taxonomy): Eukaryota > Dinophyceae > Suessiales > Symbiodiniaceae > Symbiodinium > Symbiodinium sp. CCMP2592. The sequence goes on from CAJNDT010005858.1 coordinate 654,477, forward strand.
TCAGGAAGAAGCGCAAGAACGTGAAGCGGTATTGTGCTTCGCGCCCTGGATGGATCAGGCCATTTCAACAGCCTTAGAGAGGGTTTCCAGGATTTGTGACATAAAGGCTTATTTCTGGGGATTTTAGGGTTTAGGTTGTGTGGTTTTGATGGCCAGGGTTTGGGCCCTATTAACGGGTTGCGGGTCCTAGGACCGGAGGACATAAGGGCTTAGGTCTGGGGGTTTTAGGGTTTAGGTTGTGTGGTTTTGATGGCCAGGGTTTGAGCCTTATTCACGGGTTGCGGGTCCTAGGACCGGAGGACTTAGGCTTCTAGGGTTTAATGTCTGGGGCTTTGGAGCAACAGCGCTACTAGTTACTGTGGCTACCACTAACGCTACTACGAATAGTAATACTTACTTTAACAACAACAAGAGGGAAAGTTCTGTGTCTCTGTTCACGTTTTATTTGGCATAATGTCTTTGTTGACTTATTGATTTATTGGTGTGTCTCCCACTCTTTGTAGCAGGACATAGCCGGATTTAGGGTTCAGGGCTTGGCTTCGAACTTAGCGCAAGTAGTGCTACTAGGGCGATGATTATTACAGCTACGGCTGCTATTGCTTTTATTATAGCTATCTCTAAAACTACTAGCGTCAGCAGTTCTACCACTCTTCTACTATTACGACCACTACTACTGCTACTAAGTAGTATCAGCAGGACTACTGAAACAGGAGGGGAAGCTCAAGAGCAAGCTTCTAGATCTGTTGTCTGGGTCGAGGCAGAACACGAACCCCTAAACCCATAATTAAGCCCCCCACTACCCCGGCCACCCCAAGAGTAAGTTGAAGGCTGCGGGTCCCGTGGGTTTACATGGAATCAATCACCGATCGTGTAATTGGGCTTTGGCTTTGGACCACCTGTCCCAAACTGATATCGTGTTCGACTACCCCAAATCAATCCCTACCCCACAGCCCTAAACCCGCTGGACCTGTGTTGCGCTTGCTGTATAGTATTAGTCTCCACTGGCAGGCAGAGCGACTACGGAGAGGGTGAGATGTACTGGGCGGCGGTCAAGATTCATGGAAGCAACAAGCCCCGTGGCTACTACTATGTGCAGGACAACTGATTTTGTAGAGAACGAGCAAGATCACCCGAAGCCCTGGAGTCCCAACTTGAACCCCCAAACCTGTGGTGCCATACCTCCTTAACGCGGATCTCGGTTGTAAACCATGTTGTATAAATAGACTCTGCCGGGGCCCACTGCAGGCACACCAAGCGCACGGTCTTCCAGGAAGCCTTGGAGGGCGAAGCTGACGCAGATGCGGATGATATGATTGAAGAGATGGATGAGGATTGTGACCCAGGTGAGCACGAGGATGATGGCGAGGGTGTCGTAGCTGGAAGTTAAAGTCCGAATTTCGACTGTGTCAATTCGTGAGCTTGTGTAATCAGGCTGCTGGCTATTCGTAGCTAAGGTCAGATGGAGGCTGAGAGTGTCTCTTCCGAGAGTGAGAACGAAGACAGAGGGAAAATCTTGAGATCAATCAAGTGCCCGGACATCGAGACTGACCAGAAGCCTTCGGAGATTTGCAGCCGGATGGTGAAAAGTGCACAAGCGGTTGTCAAGAAAGTGAGCAATGTGGCCTCAAGGCTTCAGGCTGTGGAGAAAAAATCCGGGCAACAAGAGAAGCATCGATCTTAGGATACTCTTCGTGTGTGACAGCAAAGTTGATGCATGGCGACAAACGTGTGCTCCTCTACATAATTTGAAATCATTGAAACTCTCAAGGATGCTGGAGAAGTTGATTGAGCTGGTGAGCTCAATCTCAGGGTACGACGATGAGATGTCGCAGATCTACTCTGCGGGCATGATTCATGGCTTCAGGAAAGAGATACTTGGATTTACAATCGCACGCAAGTTTATCTTTGCCAGACCTGTGCTTGCCTCCCTTCCACAGCCATGAGGCAGCAGAAGCAGCTGCGCAAGATGTTCATCGATGTGAAGAGCAGGTGCATACCTCGGTTGGCCCAAGTCTTCATTCAAGGGTAGGTCGAGTTGTTGTTTCCGATACAGCTCCTGTTCGTCTTATGGCTGGTATCAGACATGACGTTGCTCCAGTCCCTCGCACTCTCTCTCCTTCTCTCTGTTTCTGTCTCTCTATCTCTTTCCGTCCGGATGCCAGGCTCATTGAGGCCATGTGCACCGTTGATCGTGCCAAGCTTCTTATCTTGAATGGAAATCGGGGGCTTAGTGTGGTTACAAGAAGGAGAGCGCAAACCCTCAGCCTGCAGATAATATCAAAGAAACCAACTAGTCTTAAACCCTTAGTATCATAACCGAAGAAGTAAAAGTAGACATCTTGGGATTTGGCTCGGGGTTGGGATTATGTTGAGCGCATGCTCCTCCAATAAGCGAAGCAACGTGTTTTGTTTGTGTCCCCCAGTAATATGTTTTGGGTGTCCCCCAATAAGCAAAGCAACATGTTTTGAGTGTCCCCCAATAAGCAGAGCAACATGTTTTGGGTGTCCCCCCCAATAAGCAGAGCAACATGTTTTGAGTGTCTCCCAAAAAGCAGAGCAACATGTTTTGGGTGTCCCCCAATAAGCAGAGCAACATGTTTTGGGTCCCAATAAGCAGAACAACATGTTTTGAGTGTCCCCCAATAAGCAGAGCAACATGTTTTAACTGTCCCCCAATAAGCGTAGCAACATGTTTTAAGTGTCCCCCAATAAGCAAAGCAACATGTTTTGAGTGTCCCCCAATAAGCAGAGCAACATGTTTTGGGTGTCCCCCCAATAAGCAGAGCAACATGTTTTGGGTGTCCCCCAATAAGCAGAGCAACATGTTTTAAGTGTCCCCCAATAAGCAGAGCAACATGTTACTACTCTACTACTACTACTACTACTACTACTACTACTACTACTACTACTACTACTACTACTACTACTACTACTACTGCTGCTACTCCTACTACTACTACTACTACCACTACTACTACGACTACTACGACTACTACGACTACCACTACTACTGCTGCTACTACTACGACTACGACTAATACTGCTGCTACTACCACTACCACTACGACTACACTTGGGGAGTAGGGTGGCTAGTCTGGCTATGGTTACTGCTGCTCATGTCAGAATACGAACGATAATGTTAATGCCACATTTCATGCGCTGCTGCTGCTGCTGTTGCTGCTGCTGCGACTGCGAGTGCTACTGCAATTGCTTCAGCGGCATCTATCATTGCTCCTAGCGACGGTGGCACGCTCATGCTACTTATTTGCTACTTCTGTTAATCTTTATATCGAATTTTTTTTGAGATGACAACCTCCATTATGCTCGTGCCCGATCGAGGACTTTGGCTCCCAAGCCAGTGGCAGCGGCGGAGGAGCCCAATCGTGGGAAGCCCAAGAACAAGGCCAAGGCAAAGGCCAAAAGCAATGGCAAGCGAGAGGAAGCCCCGGCCCCTAGCTCTCCGACTCCGAAGAAGAGGGCCAAGAAGTGATCTTGCGCTTTCGAGCCTTCGAGCCTGTTAGGTTCTCCTCTAGTGTATGGCTGATCTGCATAATATGTGTATGTAGACTTCTGAGTTCGAACCACTGGAACATCTAGGATGTTGCTGATGCCAAAATGGGCCGCAGGCAGCCATCGATCTTTATTCGGCAAGACTGCTTGCTGCCGAAGCGCATCATGTCTTAGGATGCATCTTTTGCCGAAGGTACCTCAGTTGCTGTGGTATGATCCATGGCTTGCAAACCCAGGTAATTCATCTGGACAAACTCCAGCTGCAGCGGGGTGTCTCTGTGTGTGCCAGAAAAGCAACATAGGCCTTAGAGGTAAACCCTACTACTGAAGGCATTAGGTAACCCATGCAAAGCCCCAAAAACCCGAGAGTGCAGAATAATTATACTAAACAAGAGTCCCGAAAGCCTCAAAAGTCTACGAGTTGAAAGCTGTCTCCTTGCTGTAAGCCCACACTTCATACCACGGCAAGTCATAGGATCTGTAAATCAATAGCTCGTGTATCTACCATGAACCGCTTAATCTTCGATCTCTTAAACCCACGGCCCTAGCCATTCAAAAGCTTCAAGCCCCGGTGGATCCGATCGTCCCTGATCCTGGTTGCAACCTTCAAACCCGCGAGATCGAGAATACTTTCATGTTACATGAGCGGAGTAGCAAGTAACCATCCTCGCAACTTCAGAGGCTCAGTGTTAATGATCGTAATCAAACACCAGACCCGACCCACTGATCCCGACCCTGCAAAACCCACTACACCTACAGACTATCCTAAACTTACGGCAGTCTTGCCAGGTGCCAATGTAACTTCGGGCGATGTTGCTGCGCAAGATCTCTCTGTGTTCGCGGAGATGCTTGGCGAGGGCAAGGCTCTGTGGCTACTGTCCGGTGAGCCTAAATCCGCAAAACCTTAAACCCCTAAACCCTAAACCCTATACTGATGTTTACGAGTTCCTAGCATTTCACCTCGAAGTTGAAACTCCACAAGCAATGAACCCTGAAATGCCAACGTGGTCCCCGATGTAATCAGATGGGTTGGGGTTTTCAGCGGACTTTGCTGCTTTGTAGTTTCACTGCTGCGGTTCGAGAGGGCTTTGTGGTCTGGAAGTTCAAGGTTCCGGGGTCTGGTTTGTAGAAATTCCTGCCCATGAGGGTTCAGGGTTAAGGGGGCATAGGGTCCCCAGATACGTGTTTTAATCTTTGGAGTGTATGGCCTGGGGTTTAGGGTTTCGTTGTGCGGTGGGGTTTAACGTTGCGCCTTAGGTTTTTGGAGGTTTTTTTTGCAACTCAGGTTTCCGCGACCTCTGTGAAGCGAGGCTACACGGCTGCGCTAGGCAAGCCACCGCCTCCTCCTAAAGAGGATGGGGGACAGCCAGCACCCAAGAATGCTGAGCGGGATGCTCACCGCCTGTTTTCAAGGCTTGGTCTGTCGCTCAAGCTGCCTATTCGCACGAAGACATTCGCTGTGGATGATGGAGAGGCAGTGGAGATGCACTACATCCGTATCGCTGATTGGGTAAAGTATCTCTTGAAGACACCCAGCCTTCTGGCTGGCGCAGGAACTGAGAAGCTGGAGTCTCAGTGCCGTGCGTTTTGGACCATGTACAAATGGCACCACCCAGATCACGTTGTATTCCACAATGAAGACAAGCTGTCTACTACGCTGCCCTTGCTGCTCTACGGGGATGAAGGCAAAGGCCCTCGTCGTGGGAACTATATGGTTACAACCATTGAGCTGCCTGAAACAACATGCACCATTTTATTTGTTTGCCGTTTCGTAGAACCTAGCAGTGTTAAGTATTGCTTTGCATGTGAGATCGATCACGAAGGAGTCCAATGGGTTGTTACGAGTACGATGCTGAGCAGGTTACTTGTGACTGTGCTTCGGTCGTTGCGCCACTCCGCCAGGAAGTTCCCGACTGCTACGGTCCAGTGGCACAGCAGCCTGAAAGTGTTTTGGCTGCAAAGTTTGCTTCCACAGTCAAGAGGCACTCCTACTTGACTCGCCACGTCCTCTTCGGCATACCAGACTTTGTCTACAAGGATCATCCAGAGATCTATCCTCTCATGATGGACCTGGTCGCTGCCGAAGCGCAAAGCCTCTTCGAATCTGGACTATTGATATCCAACAAGAGGTATCACGTGGCGTTCATTGGGTGCAAAGGCGACATGAAGCACCATGCTCAAGTCGTCTTCAACTTGAGAAGGTCCTATGCACGGGTGACTGCAGCGGGTGACCAGGGCATCTGCTCGATGTGCCAAGCAGGAGAGAGTGGCTTCCCATGGGAAGACATCAGTTCCGACCCTTTGTGGTCCAGAACTATGTATGCGAGCAGACCGTGGGATATCGCTCCACCACTCTCCGCAGTGCCATTCGATGAAAGCGCACCAGAGCGCTTCATCCGACTCGACCTTTTTCATGTCGTGAAAGTCGGTATCGCTCGCGACCTGGCAGGAGGCATTGCGCTGCTGTGTCGTCTCAGCTTCTTCGATGCTCCGGGCGACTACACCAACATTAACGACCGACTGCACCGGGCTCACGCTTCGTTCAAGCTTTGGCTGAGTGCGAACAATGAATCTGCTGCGCTTCGCTACTTCAGCCCTGCTTTGTTCAACCTGCAGAAGCGCCTGACAGACTTTGCTTGGACAAACACCAAGGCCTCGGACACAGTACTGCTGGTGCGGTACCTACACTGGTTCGTGTCGGTGGAGCTGACGAATCCTTCGGAATCTGGGAAGCAGCACCGAAAGCTGCTCCGACTGCTACAGTCGGCGACGAAGCATCTTGGCACAGTCGCCTTAACTGAATACTGAAATGTAAGTTAACCAACGTCTCTGGTACTCGACTTCACAGTTATCAGGTCCGCTTGTGTAGTCTGACCCCAAGGTACAGCTTTTGTCGGGTTGTGATGGTGTTTGTAAATACATGTTGCAATGTTGTTCCGAGACTGCTGCCCCAAAGCATCAGCCAAGGCACCTGCTGGCTGTGTTGAGAGTCTGTTACACACACGCCGTGTTTCTGCCTCGGACGTGTGCGCAGCGTCTTTTTATAAATCTACAGACATTCCTGGGTGCTTACAAGGCATTGGCCCGACATGCGTTGGATATTCGGATGATGTTTTTTGGACTTAAGCCGAAACTGCACGCACTCCACCACATTCTGTGGGATGTGAAAGAAGCACTCCGTTCGCCCGCCCCTCTGGTGCTTAATCCTGTCGTTTTCAGCTGTGATGGAAACGAAGACACGGTGGGGAAAGTTTGCACCGTGGCTTTATCAGTCAGCACACGCACAATCAACTTGCGTGTGCTTCAAAGATATTTCTTGAAGAACTCCGCTGTGGTGAAGCGGCACAAGGCAGCTCGCCAGAGAGCAGGGCTGAGAGCTTGAGCCGAAGTTGATTAGACATTCACGTAAACCCTGGACCCAAAAGCCCTAGTTTCTGAACCCTAAACCTTAAGGAAGCACCGAGGCTTGGTTGATTATGGGTTAAAGTGTATCTTAAACTCCCAAACCCTAAGCCCTGAACCCTAAACCCAAGGGTCGAAGGTTAAGAGACTCAAGCTTCCTGCTCCGGCTCTTGAGACGAGCTTCGGCCACATGGGAAGCGCAGCTGCTGCAGCATTGGGACATAGCTCTGGTGGCAAAAGAAACTTCAAATCATCACTTCAGCCATGGGCCTTCAGGGTCTGGTGTTTTTCAGGTCAAGGTTTGTGTTTCTATTCGGTTTGCATAGTGGTGGATTGCGGACCTTCGCCGTTTGTCGCTTCAACTGGTTTGTCGAGCACCAAGCATGCCAAGCTGACAAGCCCTAGCGTAGTGTTTCCCGCTGACTTTCCGTAGGCCCTATAACTACAAACCTAAACTATCTAGCCGGAAGCCCAAGCCCCAGTGTGCATGTCGCACGCCCGAATTTCGGGATGAGAAAACTCATAATCTGCCCAGCGATGCCGAGCCCAAACTCGCTTCGAGGCCTGAAGCCTTCAACCCGTAACCGATCTTTCCAACAGAATAAGCACCAATCTTGAGCCCCAGCCCAGACATCGAACCAATCCGAAGCTCGGACACCTGAGTATCGAACCCAAATGATTCAGGGGATCAAGGGTCTTTAGTTTCGGCTTCAGAGGACCATGGGTTGCTATGACCCGTTCGGCTAACTTCACTAGCCTATCCAGCCTTCCCACTGTCTGAGCCTCCCTGTAGTACGCCCGTCAATGACTCGCAACTAGTGGCGTTCATAATCATAATATTTCTGTTGCCAATACTGTCGATTACGGTGTTGATGTGGATGGCTATGAAGACAAGACTGATGATGATGACGATGGTGATCCTGATAACAATAGAGATGATGATGACGATGAACTGACGATGGTGATGACAGTGATTGTAAGGATGATGCAAAGCGCTAACCATGGTGACGACGATGCTGAACACAATGATGATGATGATGATGTAGATTAAGATGAAGATAAAGATGAAGACATAAAGATGCAGATGACGATCAATGTAAGATGCTGATGATGATGATGATGATTACGGTGAGTGCGATGACGATGACAGTATGTGCGCGTCCTGAGCATCAGCATACTAACACACACACCCACAGTTTGCGGCGTTTCCTGTTTACTTGCGGCGTTTCTTCTTCTGTAGCTTCTACCAGAAACTTCTTTCGGCAGAAAAAAATAACGGAGGCAGAAAAGATAAGTTGAGGCAGAAATAAACGCCGCAATGCAATGAGGCGGAAATTTCCGCCGCAGGAGGTTACAGGTATGTAGGTTCCACATGAACCGGCAACAATGAAGGGCCTAAATCCCCCCTCCTTAACCCTAAGGATCGCAACCTTACAGTATCCTCATCTTACTGTGCCCTTTTGGCGCCCTTAATAGTACCCTTACAGCAACCTTATAGTAACCCCTTAGCAGCACCCATACAGTATCCTTCTCAAGTAACCTGAACCCTTGACCTTATAGCATCCTTGTAGTGCCAGTTCGGTGCTCCCTTACTAGCAGAGCACCCTTACAGCATCCTTTTGGTAAGCCTAAACCCTATACCCTAGCAGGGAGACTCGTCGTCTCGCGTTTTGGAGGCATGGGAATTGGGAGGTAAGCAATCGGGTGCTTTCGTATGCAACTAAGCTTTCAACTGCACACACACACAGACACACAGAAACACAGACACACAGACACACACACACACACACACACACACACACACACACACACACACACACACACGCCAAACCCCCCCACCGCCACCAGGCTCTCAAACTCCGCAGCTGTGGGCCCATACCCTACAATCTTAATCTGGTTAATGCATAAACTCAAGCTTAAAACCTCAATAAACCCCACACCCTAAAACCAGCCTTCTGCAACTCTGAGTCCGTGTTGTAGAACAAGGTTCGATCCTGAGAAAGAAAACCGTTTTAGGGTTTAGGGTATAGGGCATAGAGTTTAGGGTATAGGGTATAGGGTTTAGGGCATAGTACAGGGTATAGCGTTTGGTGTGCAGGGTTTACCGAGGGCTTCGGGTTTCGGAGAACCCCGCACCCCAAGCTCAAGCCCGAAACGAGTATCTGCTTTGGAATAGTGATTCCTTGAAGGGTGGGGGTCTCTGAGGTCGGCATAGGGCATAGGGGTTGCCAGCAGAGTTTGGTGCCGGTTTGAGGCAGGTGATATGGGAGCTTCCGAAAATTAGGGGTACCTTGTTTTGGGGTCCTTATAATCAGGATCCTACTATTTAGGGTACTATATTTGGGTCCCCCATTTTCGGGAACTCCCATATTATTCTGTCAGGCATTGACATGAAGCCGTGATCAGCACACACCAAGCCCCAGAAGCGTAAGGAGCAATGCTTGTGCTGTCAGGGATGTGCCTTAACCTACTTGCTTCTGGCTTGCAGATGTGGAAAATGCTTCCAGGATGCGAGAACACGAAACCTGTGGCTTATAGTTTAATGTCAGGTTTAGGAGTGGCTTTCGTGCTTCTAGTTTCGAGCTTCTGGGGCTTATGCCCCGAGAATCCAATATCCCTTAATTAAGGAATATACCTTGAATCATATAAGGGATCCTACAGTAATTTAAGGTATATTCCTTAACTAAGGGATATTGGAGTCTCTGGGTGCATGGTTCTACTAGGCCTTGGTTGGGTTTAGCCGAGACATAGGCCCAGATAGGCTTCTATTCTGTAGTCTTGGGATGGTGCCCCTCGTGTCTGTTGAGGTTGACGTGGCAGGCTTGAGAGAAATGATTAACCCTAGGGATCTAAGGACTCATATATTAAGGCTTTTGGGCCCAAAGACCATACTATATAAGGCTTTTGGGCTATTTTGATCCCTAGGGTAAGAAGGTCGTACTGCTATCTGAAGATGTCAAGTTTTGTGGCCGGGGTGTTGCTTCGGCAAGGGCTTGGGGTGGAGATCCAGATCTCTGCACTTTGTCAGACGACGTTGTATAGCATCCATCAACCGAAGCCCAAACCCTCAAATCAAAACCCAGCCACCCCCAAACTCTAAGAGTACACTATAAATTAGCCCCAAAGGGTGCAAAGTACCAATATAGTAGAATGTAGGGTTTCTATATTAGTAATTGCTGTTATGATTTGGGGAAGTATTCCCTATAACAGTACCTAGGACCCTTAGGAGCTCACTGCGACTTGAACCCCAAGTAACCTACCTTTTTAAGGACTTATATAAACAAGGCATGTTAGGGAAACCTAAAAAGGTAGGTTCCTTAGGGTCCAGGAAGAGTACACTATAAATTAGCCCACTACGACTTCAAGACTGCCAATTTGCATACCTGACTCGGCTGAGAGCTCGACCGTCACCCCCGGGAAAGCATCGCGGCCCGCCACGATGTGGAGGAAGTTGATCGGAACGGATCCCTTGCTGCCTTACGTAGCGGTCAGCAACATCAGAAAATCTGAATTCGGAGCGTTTCAGCCCGGCAATCTCGAACTATTGTGTCTGGCCATACACCCAGAATCCATGGGCAGCCCAATCAGAATTCGTAAGCCCCCGAGCCCGAAGCCCTGAACCCCCAAAATTTAATCTGCTGCTATAAAGCCCTAGCACTGAATCCTGAGCCTACGCCCTTCCGGATGTGGATCTGCAGAAGCTAAGAAGCATTAGGGCTTAGGGGTTTGTTATGACGTGAATACCGAGAAACCCCGAGGACTAACATTACTAGTTATTCAGGCTTCCACATTGTTGCCATGATGTTTTCTACCTAGTGAACCCTTCCAAGACCATGACAAAAAGCACCCGGTGATTGCCGTAACCTTCAAGTCTGTGGCGATGGTAGCCCATTATAACACCAATATAGGATAGCTGCATAACGTTCCCTTATGTACAGTTCAAGCACAGCCTAGCGGTGATTGCCATGGAGATCCTTTACGTCTGTGGCTATGGTAGCCCATGCTAACCCTAACATAGGGAAAAACATATCCCCATCTGGCCCCGTATAGTTCTACTAGGCCCTACCCAGAGGCCCCAAAGTAGTTCCTTTCTGGGATTACCCAAAAGAATTACACACATGAACCCCAAAAAAGCAACTACTTTGGGGCCTTTGGGTAGAGCCCCAGATCCCGGACTTTCTCCCACAAGGCCCCGGCTGCCGTGCAAGGACACCAGCGGGCCTCGGTAGAAAGAGGGTTACTTAATGGATCATGGGACTTAGTAAGTAAGGTTATGAGTACCTTAATTGGGGTTATAAGTAGTTATAAGTATAGTTACCATTAGCGGTCAAATGTAGGGTTTGTCGGTTAGGGTTCCCAGAGACTCCGATATCCCTAATCAAGGAATATACCTAGGGTTCCTTTAAGGGATCTTTATTAAGGGATCTTTATAGGGTTTAGGGGAGTCTAATATCCCTTAATTGAGGAATATTTTCTTAAAACACACAAGGGGTCCTACTAGAATTTAAGGTATATTCCTTAATTCAGGGATATTGGAGTCTCTGGGTTTTTTGGTTTCCAGCGCATTGGGGCTGTTGCTCTCTGCATGCCTCTGCCACCAACAGGTTGAGGGCTCCGGGCGGAGGAAAGTTTACCTAGAACGCCCTGTAGCGGATAGTTGTAGCTACCTTGGGTTGAAGTAGCCCGCTAATTACTTGAGATATCTAGGTTCAGGCAGGACCTAGCATGTTCGGATTCGGGAGTTTCAGAGCATTCGTCGGGTGCTGATGGTTGGACGGTTTAGGGTTTAGGGTTTAGGGTTCCTTTCCACTCAGCTCGACCATCGTAGAAAACAGTGTTGGCGTTGCCAGGTTGACACCCTAGGTTCGATGCCTCAACACAGCCTAAAAAGAAAAGAAGACCCTCAACTGGATTCGGACCAAGCCGACGGTCTATCACCCTAAACCCTCGACACTAAGCCCGAAATCTGCAAACAGACCAGCTCGAGAGCCCTGCCCAGAAGCTTGTCGTCGAGATCCAGCCTCAGCGAAGAGCAGAAGGGGTCTTCGCGAGCAGGTTTCAAGCAAAGATAGACTTGCGCTGACACCCCTAAACCCAAATCCCTAGGCATAGCTGCAACTAGGGTCCGCACACTTTCCGATATATCTATAACATACTACAGTCCCTCTACCTAAACACCCTACTACCCTCTCTTGTGGCCCAAACAGCCACTATTAAGGGCCATGCGGGCTCTGTGATAGGGTGGGGGTCCTGGTAATCCCTCCCGTAGTGGACTGCTTGCTGTTCCGAACAGGTCATGGGCCTCCGAAAAAATCGTAGCCCGCAGTGATTCCGTAGCTTGGCGATTTAGGAGTGTAGGGTTTAGGGTTCACGGCTTACCTTAACCCCAAAGAACTTAAACAGTTTAATGACTTCTGCAAGGAAGTCATATCAAGGAATCTCAAGAAGCTACGGTCATGGGATTCAGGTTTAGGGTTGGACCCCCGAACCCTTGATTTGAGGGAGGTGCTTCTGCAGGTCATCCGCCACAACGAGGAGTCCATGACGATTGTGCACCTGGTGCCATACTGCTGTAAAACAATGAGTTTTTTCGGACCTTTAGGGAGGATGAAGCAACTGGGCCTTACCTACAGCCTCAACTGTCATTCCTCTTGGTTGCCCTTCTTCCTTAGGGGATCCTAGCCGCGCGCCATGGACCATGAAACTGGCGAACCATAAGGACGAATCACAATCCACCAACCCCGACACCTGAAACCCCTGAACCCCAAAAGCCCTACCCTCATTTAACCCTAAACCCCTAAACCCTAAACCCATTTTATTTTTTCGCAAACACCTCTATGAAGCGCACATCTCGCACCGTTACCTTTCAGGACCACTTTGCTTTGCACTGCCTTGATGCTCAAAAGAGAGTCACTATCATGTGGGGCTATCCGTTTCTCTAAGTGTTCCTTAGTCGCTTCACGATCAGGAACCCAATCTTGTTGCCGGAAGTCGAATGCATTCCAATCATCATAGCTCCAATCATCACACACTGCTCCGGTCCAATCAAACCCAGTCACCGGAATCACCATACAAAGACCAATCATTAACATCATGCCAATCTTCCCAGGTACCATCAATGACACCTGCATCATCCCAACTCTGCCAATTCTGGTCTGTTTCCTCTGTCTGCTGTCCATCAATCACTCCAATCTGTCTGTTCATCGGGCAATCTCTACTCCAATGAGATGTGGTCCACAATTGAAACATCCTGTGTCTTTAACTTTGCCTTGTCCTTTTGCTTTGCCTTTTCCTTTGCTCTTCCCTTTGCTCTTTCCTTTGTAGCTGGATGCGCCTTTCCAGTTCCAGTTTCCTTTTCCTCTCATCTTGCCTTTGCCAAATCCTTCGGGCCAGAATCCTTTAGGCCAATTTCCTTTTGCTTCCACCATATCATACTCTGCCTTCCTTTCCACGTAAGGAATGAACATCTAACAAACAACAAAGCTTGAAACACTTAGGTAACTCCAACTCTAATGTCGGGTTGAGGTTGGGGTCAACCCAACCCTAACACTAGCCGAGTTGGAGTTGGAGTTGACCTGAATCCTAATCTCGACGCCAGAGTTCAGGTTGAGGTTAACTCGAACCCCAACCCAAGATTTGGTGTGGCTTCTTTGTCGTTTGTGCTTGTATTTTTTTTTCTCTCATTGTATTTTCTTTGCAAAAACCATAAAGCGATTTCGTGTGCCTTCTTCTTCTTTTACCCTTAGGGGCTTTTGTGCCCAAAGACCATACTATATAAGGTTTTTGGGCTATTTTGAGCCTTAGGGTTATGTTCCTGAAAGCGTAGGGGGGGGGCTTCAAGGGGGCTTGAGAAGGCACTTGAACCTCCTCTTCGAGAATTTGGAAACCTCCTCTTCTCAAGCTCCCCTTGAAGCTCCTTCTCATCATGAAGAAGCGACGCTGGACTTTGAAGTAACCAGGGAGAAACAGGTTTTGAGTGTTTGTTCATAATGGTTCCTTTAAGGAGCAGGTACCAAAAACAAACATTCAAGTATGGTACCCCAAACCCAGGGACGACGTCGACAATAGCTGCCTTGACGACGCGAAACGCTGCTGCATTAGACTCTGTTGCCGCTGAAGAGGGATCCAAGCCTGTGCATCACTGCTCACCATGTGGCGACAGACAAATTCCATGAAGTGAAACTTCGCAAACTGCTGGGTAGATGGATGCCCTCCAAGCTCTGATTGAAATGTCCACGGAACTTCAAACTCTGCAGGCTGCTGGGTAGTTGCATGTCATCCAGGCTCTGGTTGAAGTTGAAGCCAAACGTCAAGTTCTGCAAGCTGCTGGGTAATTGGATGCCATCCAAGCTCTGGTTGAACTCATTGCCAAACGTCAAGCTCTGCAGGCTGCTGGGAAATTGGATGCCTTCCAAGCTTTGGTTGAAATGGCCAACAAACGTTAAGCTCTGTAGGCTGCTGGGTAGTTGGATGCCCTCCAAGCTCTGGTTGAACTCGCCGCCAAACGTCAAGCTCTGTAGGCTGCTGGGTAGTTGGATGCCATCCAAGCTCTGGTTGAACTCATCGCCAAACGTCAAGCTCTGTAGCCTGCTGGGTAATTGGATGCCATCCAAGCTCTGGTTGAACTCATTGCCAAACGTCAAGCTCTGTAGCCTGCTGGGTAATTGGATGCCATGCAAGCTCTGGTTGAAATAGTGGCCAAACGTCAAGCTCTGTAGGCTGCTGGGAAATTGGATGCCATCCAAGCTCTGGTTGAACTCGAAGCCAAACGTCAAACTCTGCAGGCTGCTGGGAAATTGGATGCCATCCAAGCTCTGGTTGAACTCGGAGCCAAACGTCAAACTCTGCAGGCTGCTGGGAAATTGGATGCCATCCAAGCTCTGGTTGAACTCGAAGCCAAACGTCAAACTCTGCAGGCTGCTGGGTAGTTGGATGCCATCCAAGCTCTTGTTGAACTCATCGCCAAAGGTCAAGCTCTGCAGGCTGCTGGGTACTCGGATGCCTTCCAAGCTCTGGTTGAACTGGGGGCTAAACGTCAAACTCTGCAGGCTGCTGGGTAGTTGGATGTCATCCAAACTCTGGCTGCAATGGCCACCAAACGTCAAGCTCTGCAGGCTGCTGGGTAATTGAATGCCATCCAAGCTCTGGTTGAACTCATCGCCAAATGTCAAAGTCTGCAGGCTGCTAGGTAGATGGATGCCTTCCAAGCTCTGGTTGAACTCGAAGCCAAACGTCAAGTTCTGCAAGCTGCTGGGTAGTTGGATGCCCTCCAAGCTCTGGTTGAACTGGCAGCCAAACGTCAAGCTCTGTAGGCTGCTGGGTAGTTGGATGCCTTCCAAGCTCTGGTTGAACTCGTCGCCAAACGTCAAGCTCTGTAGGCTGCTGGGTAGTTGGACGCCCTCCAAGCTCTGGTTGAACTCGCCGCCAAACGTCAAGCTCTGTAGGCTGCTGGGTAGTTGGATGCCATCCAATCTCTGGTTGAACTCATCGCCAAACGTCAAGCTCTGTAGCCTGCTGGGTAATTGGATGCCATCCAAGCTCTGGTTGAACTCATTGCCAAACGTCAAGCTCTGTAGCCTGCTGGGTAATTGGATGCCATGCAACCTCTGGTCGAAACGGCCACCAAACTTCAAACTCTGCAGGCTGCTAGGTAGTTGGATGCCTTCCAAGCTCTGGTTGACCTGGGAGCCAAACGTCAAGCTCTGCAGGCTGTTGGGAAGTTGGATGCCCTGGTTGAGCTCTTGGCTGGAATACCACGTGAGTGACATCGTCTCGTTCAGAGCAGTTACATCTACATCACACAGAGTCTTCGCCTCGAGTAAGCGCTCCCACAGCATCGCGACACGTCCCGCGCCAAGCCTGCGCACCACGTACCAGATCTCGTCGCGCTGGACTTGACGCAGCAGCAACTGGCACTGATCGATGACACAGCCACCGGATGTCAGCACAAGTAAACCTGCAGGGTGGCCAACTTCGCCTGCGATGCGTTCTGCTACTTGCCGCCCTGTTTCGGCAGAGTTGACGTCCAGCCCAAAACTGGACCCTGCCAGGCAATGAACGCTCAGGGTCCTGTCTGGGCCGGCCTCTGGCGGCTGCGGGATGCTCAAGATCTGGTTCATGCTGCCTTCGGACGCATGCAACCGGCCATGGCGTTGGCGGCGCTCCCCTGTAGCGCTACTATGAGAAGCCCAGGGTTTAAGACGTAGGGTTTAGGGCTGTGGGTACAGAGTTCAGAGTTTAGGGCAAGCACCCCAGACAAATAGGGGAAACATAAACTACAGACTACAGACCCCGCAAATCCCACAACCGTTTCTGCCGGAGGCAAACCGAGTTGCTAAGTTCATTCAACCCAGAAAACATGTCAGTCGTGGCAGTGATACTTCAACCCAAAGCTCCCGCAGAGTGGTTATCTGATATCCTGAGACCGTGAGGCCCTGAAAGAGTGAAGAAGACCTACTCAGCTACGAGAGCAACACGAGCAGAACCAGGAAAGCCTTTTGCAGCTTCTGGATATGTTCGTAAATAAGATCTCCTTAAGCCCAATAAGCGAAATATGGGGAGATGAACTGAAGGGTGCTTTAAGGCACTATACAAAACTATACTATACTTTATTCAACTCTACTCTACTATTACTTTACTGTAATGCGACACTACACTTTACTGTACTACGCTACTTTCAATCAAGAATCAAAAGGTTGTTGAATTTGGAGGTGCCTGATTTCCATGGTCCGGCTCCTCGTGCAGGCTACAAAGAAGTTCCGGAGGAACATCCTTGTCCCAAAGGATTCTAAGTACCTCCTTTCACGGATCACTGCAGGGTTTCTATAAGGTCGACCGGACCTTCTATAAGGGAAGTATAGGGGTTTAGGGTGTAAGGGTCCTATAAGTACCTCTATGGTAGAATGTAGGGTTTCTTTATTAGCAACTACTATACATTATGAGTTGGCGAAGTATCCCTCATAGCGGTACCTGGTACCCTTAGGGCATCACAATCTGCGAAGGAGGAGGCTTGTAAAGAAACCATGACGACCCCGACCCGATCAAAAGACTCACGCATGCGACTAACAGCAGAAGCCGAAAAGTTGGAAACCCAATAGCCTCAGTCCTGAAGAGTAATGTATGGGGAATCCCAGCACTATTTGGCCTTAATCCGGTTTCCAACTTTATGGGGTGTAGTGTAGTACATATGTACGCAGGTACCTGAACGAGGTTTGTAAGCCACAAGTATTGATGTGCTGCAGTCTACTTACCCTTCCTGGCCGACTTCTGGACCCCGCCTAAACGTCCTAAACCCTAAACCCCTAAACCCTAATTAAACCCTAAACCCCAAAAGCCTACGCCACAACGCCACAAGCCCCGCCAGCTGAGCGCTGCACCCCAAACCAAGACCGAGTGCCAAAGCCAAAACACTTTTCGGAGGTTTAAGGTGTACCTTAACCCGGAATAACCTACCTTTTTGAGGAAATGTATAGGGAAATCATAATAAGGAACCCGAAAAAAGGTAGGTTATTCAAGGTTTAGGTAGGGTTTACGAGTTATAGGGTCTTTGGTGCTAATTAGGATTTATAAGGCTTATCAGTGTCTAGGGATTCGCAAACCCTGTCGTCGAAAACCCCGATAAACGCGCGTAACTTAGGCTTCAACACTAGTCAGGCGTATCTCAAACCATAAACCTAAAGCCCCAGCCTTAAACCCTAAAGCCTGAAGACCCAACGCCCTAAACCCTATAACCTCAAAAGGCCCCAAACCTAAACCCTATATTTATAAGCCCGAAAAGTTGAAGCCCAAACCCAAATGCCCGATAAACCCCAAACCCTACAACCCTGTTCTAGCACTTCGTTGCTGAGTTCATAAACCCCAAAAAGTGTACACTGTACACAATTTTAGTTTTATAGTGGGTAATATATTCCCAAAAAGTGTAAAGTGTATCCACTCAGCTACTCAGAGCACCCGTATAGATCCCCTAGTTGAAACCGCAAGGAAACCTCATCTGACCCCCTACGACTCCATGTGCCCATATCGTAGGTACTTCGGCCTTCAAGGGGTCCCTATACCCAGACCCCCGGGAGGATCTAGAAAGTAGATCCCCTGTTTCGGGACCCAAAACTACTACTTTTTGGATCCTACTCTAAGGCCGAAGTACCTACTATATGGGTACATAGAGCCGTTGGGACCGAAACCCTTAGTATAACTACCCATAAACGCCCAACCCCTGAACTATGGCACCCTTAAAGGAACCCTTAAACGAACCCGATCCCTTAAAGGAACCCTTGAAGGAACCCGATCCCTTAAAGGAACCCTTAAAGAAATCTCATCTCACCGAGCACCTGGTCGGCGTTCACCGGGAAGAACTGTGTCCAAACCGCTGTCTTGACCGGCCCGGCCTGCATAACTCTCTGGGTCTTAGTGGGGAACGGGGGAATAGGGCTCCTTTAGAGGGATCCTTACGGGGGTCTATAAGGGATCTATAATAGCGTTCTATAATATCTGGTTCTTAGAACGGTGCATGCAAAAAACGTCTTTAGGGTTTCAACGGGTTTAGGGCTTTAGGGTTTTCGGGTTGTGGGATTTAGGGTTTGAGGGTTTACGGTTTGAGGGCTTTAGGGTTTTAGGGTTTAGGACATTCAGGGTGCTTTTAATAAGGATGCCGCAGTATTTTGGGAGATCCAGCAAGGGACCTGATCGAGAGAACCACCCGTGCTGCAACTTGCGCTGCCTAATGTAGGAACCTGATTAAGAAACCTTGGGCCTTTGCCAGGGTTCCTGGTATGAATCTTACAGCTGGGGGGTATAGGCCCAGGCTTTCTTAATCAGGTTCCTACAATAATGTTTCCTGATCAAACGGGTCCGTTTGATCAGGTCTAAACCGTACTCAGGTCATCCAGAACATGCGCCACAACTGAGGTGAATCCTGAAAACCTTGAGTGCCATTGACCTTGGCTATCGAAGTTCCTCCACGCGTCTCCCTGCTCGCCCACAACCTCAGATGGGAGTTTCCGAAAATTAGGGGGGTACCTTATTTTGGGGTCCGTATGAATAAGGATCCTACTACTTAGGGTACTACATTAGGATCCCTTATTTTCGGAAACTCCCAGATGTAGGCGATCCCAAACCCCAGAAGCGAAGCAACTCCTGGAGCTTCGGCGGATGAAAGGCCTTCGTCCCAAGGTCTCCGAGCTGACTCCAGGCACCCACAGACTCCAATATCCCTTAATTAAGGCATCTACCTTAAATCATATAAGGGATCCTACGATGATTCAAGGTATATTCCTTAATTAAGGATATAGGAGTCTCTACCCACATGGATGATGGACAACTGCTTCAGCCTCACGGCCTCTCTGAGATGTTAGGCCCGGACCTTCAGATGTCTGGTTTTCCAAGACCCTGCCTGTAGTCTCCATTGTAGTTCCATTTCTTGGGTTAACCAAAGTCTCTATTATAGGGTCCTAACCGTAAAACTGTAAAGGAAGAAAAGGAACTACAATGGAGACTATAGGTGTGGACTCATTGCAGAGTCCTACCGCTGCCGAGCTATCGACTTTGAGCTGCAAGGTCGGTTCCTGCTGCCTGCTGTTGTAGCTGGGTGATCTTATCGACTTTGGGCTGCAAGGTCGGCGCCTGCTGTTGTAGCTGGGTGATCACCGCCAACCCTTGCATCATCTGCACTGCATTTATCGCATCAATCAGCTCGGCTTCCGTCGCGCTTAGCGAAATCAATGGTTGCCTTCCACACCTCCATGCCACTGCTTGCTCTAAGTCGCAGGCTAGTCTGCACCCCATGCCTCGGGACCCCCGCGGAGCGAAACGGGCATCTCTGTAACCGGTGACTGGCAAAGGAGCTCAAGTTTGATCGTCTCCTTGAGATAATATTGGGGCCTTAATAACTGCCTATACTTTTTGGGTGGTTCCTTCTTATACCAATAGTATAGTGGCCCCAAAACCCTTTTCTAATTATTAAGGTCCTATTAGCCCAGCGCCCTTCAACCGCAACGAAGACATCATCGCCGCAGCATGCCACAAGTCCGGTCGGCTCTTCCCACTAAGCCACGGCAACTCGCCCATCAGGGCCTGCGCACGTCTTACACCCAGAGACTCCAATATCCCTTAATTAAGGATTATTCCTTAAATGATAGTAGGATCTCTAATATGATTTAAGGAATATTCCTGAACTAAGGGATATAGGAGTCTGGGCATGCCTGCACCATGCTCGACTTTTACATCGGGTCTTCGGAGGGCTGCAGCAGATTAAACTTGCGGCTCAATACTCTGAGGCTCGAGGGGTGGGGGCTGCAGGGCTTGAGGTATCGGGTCTCTGGGTCTAGGGTCTGGGTTAGGGGGTTTACGGTTTGGGCTCTTAGTTGATAAACCTCAAACCCCAACAGCTGTGTGCCTTAATCTACCCTAAACCCTAAACCCTAAACCCTGAACCCTAAACCCTAAACCCTGAACCCTAAACCCTAATGAGTTTTTAAATATTCCCAAACCCCAAAAGCTCGACCCGTAAACATCAGATGGGTTGTTTCTCAAAATGAGTGTCCCTTTTGGGTCCTTGTTATAATACGGCACCTAAAATTTAAGGTACCCAAAAAGGGACCACAATTTTGACAACCACCCAGATATCTTCCTACAGGATCTACCTAGCTCTGCGGCCGTCGTTGGGAACAAGGGCCTTACGACTAAGAGCAGGGATCCGAAGATAGGTCTGAAGAGCTCGCGTTGGGCGTCTGAAGGGTTTGGCGTGTTTATGCGTAGTTGTCCAATTTTAAGGTCCCTTTTTGGGTACCCTAAATAATGAAAAAATAATGATAATAGGTGCCGTAACAGGGACCCGAAAAGGGACCATAATTTGGACAACCACCCTTTTTGTCCGCGCAAGCGCGTGAAATCGGCCTGGGAGATGTCCACCTTGGTCAATCCTTGGCCAGTCTGTCGCATGCGGTTTCTGCTTAAGTCAGACTTCATTACCCCCTATATCTATACTGAACTTAAAGCCCTACCAAGAATTATAATTTTAGCTGTCTCTTAAGGATTATAATAACCTTATTTCTAAGTACCCCCTATATTCCTTAACACTGGGGTCCGTGGTTGCCTTGGTTTAGGATCCCCGGTTCAATCTCTAGGAATGCTCTGTAACTGCATGCGGGGTGTTGGATACATTGAGTTAGGGTCAGTGGAACCCTTTGGGATATAGACCCTCTCAATAAGGTCCCTGATAAAACATCCACAAGTAGGGTTCGGAAGGGTCCCCTGTAAGGGGTCTCCTTAATCCCAGAGGGTCCAAGTAACCATAGAGTGTATACTTTAGGGTACGAAGTACCTACTATAATGGTACTCTCCTTAGTACCAGAAGATCCAAGTAACCATATTGTATATACTTCAGGGTACTAAGTACCTACTATAATGGTACTTGAACCCTTTGAGGATACTACCTAGGACACAGGTGTCGGACTCACGGGGTTGGAGCTTTAGGGTGTAGGGACGAATTTGAGATCCAAGGGCTTAACGGTTTAGGGTTTAGGGGTTAGTTTAGGGGTTTAGGGCTTTAGGGTTTAATGTTTAGGGTTTAGGGTTTGCAGTGAGGGTTGTCCTCGCTGTAGCTGGGATTATCCAGCTGGTGCGACTACACCCTACTTTCCGTTCGAACTACATCTGGGCTTAGGTTCAGGTTTAGGTTTGGGATGGACGTTGCTTTTGAAGGTGACTAGTACGAGGTAGGGCGTCTAGAGTAGGAACTACTCTTTTGATTTGAGATAAAAGAAAATACTTACGATCCTTTGCTCTTGTGGGAACAAACAAAGGTGTTGTAAACGAACGGTTTAGGGTGCAGGAGTTTAGGGTCTGCTTCGTGTTTAACGTAGAGGCGTCCGTCCTTGCCATCGCTACCTGACTGATCATTCGGGCTTGATTAACTCGCACTCAATAATCTGGAAAGCTCGAGGCTCGACAAATATCCCACCCGGCCAGCGATGCAGAATGAGCTCGATATGGTCTGGGGCTGAGCTTCTTCTGGAGCTTAACCTCACTCGAGCCATGCGAATGTCAGGTAGAAACCGCCGAGTTCAAGTAGAATCACTGAGCCCTCCTGCGGGAAACGCCGGTCGCCGTGCGCTTGTGGCCGATCGTACGTTCGCAGAAACTGCGCTCGCCTTCCCAGCATGGGCTCTTCTTACTGGTACGGATGGAAACTTGGCAGGCCACACGGCCGAAATGTTTTCCTCACAGCTGCTGCACTTCCTCAACGGCTCGCTCTACTCCTGCCAAAATGACAACGAAAAAATCCGGCACGCCACCACAATCAATTCAATCCCAAGACCCAAATCCCACCCACATAAACTCGAGACATCGCATCCTGCACTCCAAACATCCATGTGTTCAGAATCCTTGTGAGGGTTCTATACGGGGTTTGGGGTTTAGGGGCCTTGCAAATTTAGAATAGGGTTGTTGGGTGTGTGTGTGTGTGGGGGGGGGGTTCCTTATTATAGCTTTAATAGCTATAATATAATATTGGGGGGGGGGGGTTCCTTATTATAGCTTCAGTATAACATATCAGTTTTCCACCACCGAGGCCGCTGCGGTTCGGTGCCGTCAGCCAGGAAAGGTAAGCGTGCATGGCTTTCTTCTGGAGCCTCGGGGGGGTGAGAAGGGTTATGAGGGTTATAAGGGTTTAGGGTTTAGGGTTTAGGGGGCTAATAAGGGTCATATAAGGGTTAAGAAGCTTATGAGGGTTATAAGGGTTATATTAGGGTTGTGAGGGTTATAAGGGTAATGAAGGTATAAGGGTTATGAGGGTTATAAGGGTAATAAGGGTTATATAAGGGTTGTGAGGGTTATGAGGGAAATGAAGATACAAGGGTTATGAGGGTTATAAGGGTAATAAGGGTTATATAAGGGTTCTGAGGGTTACACGGGTAATAAGGGTTATATACGGGTTCTGAACCCCCAAACACTACCTCTTGAAGCGGATGTTGTTTACACAACGTGAACCATGTCACCTGCAGACAAAGACATGAAGTTGCCAAAGAGCCGTTTATGAAATTTTCAAGGATTTGGGGGTCTGACCTGCTTGTTGGCTTTCCTTCCTCGTCCCTGTATATTTCTAACGATCACTACAC
>CAJNDT010005858.1:682500-742500 GCA_905221615.1 Symbiodinium sp. CCMP2592
CGTGATGCTCCTAATCAGTGGGCCCAAGTGAGAAGGTTTAGGGATGGGACGAGGTCCAGTCATGTGCTTCCTGCCCTGGGCACCAGGCACACGTGAGCCATTTAAATCTTTGTTCCCAGAATGGTCATCCGAACCCAGGGTGGTTGCAATCTGTATGCACAAAAGCATATATATATATATAGGTATAATACATGAGCGTAGGAATACTTCATATGGCTACATAAACTACATGTATATATGTGTTTTATGTATGCGTTTTGGTAATTTGGGAGAAAAAGTATGGGTCTTTATGTGTAAATACACATGTATATGTGCAATCCGTCAGCGTGATACAAAAGCCTGCTGGAATCCCTGGAAACAACTGTGCCATCATCCAGGAAGACTCTGAGCTGCGCTACCGAACAGTATATGGGAGTTTCCGAACATAAGGGGCTCCCTGTTTTGGAGTCCTTACAATAAGGATCCTACTCTTTAAGGGCCTATATTAGGGTTCCCTGTTTTGGGAAACCCCCATATCAGCTCGAGGCTGCAAAACTGTTGCCAGCACCCCGCCGTTGCCTCCGTGCTGTGCAGCTCAAGAGCCTTGTCGCTCACCTGTTGCGGTTTTGGGTTTAGCCTTATATCGCCGATTGTAAGGGTTTAGGGTATAGTGGGCATTGTCTGCAAATCGCTGTGCACAAAGCTCTGTCCCCCACTCGAATTACGAAGAGGTTTTAGACACGAATCTGTGTGCATGCACAGTAGGTTCCCTAAACCCTAAACCCTAAACGGAAGATGGCAACACCGGTAACGATCCGCGCAGCAACTTGAGAAACAATCTGGCCTGCACTGCGGTGTTGCCAAGTATCAGCACACCGAGCGCATCAAGTTCAGACATTTTTTCGACGGTCCGAGTGATCCCGCGCAACTCGGCCGGACCGCCTTGGTAGCGTGGTGGCTCTTCAAGAGCACATGGCAAGATGAGCCAGTGACCCATGTTGGCCCGAATGCCGGGCTTGTGCGGCAGGATCGCAATTTGCGACCGCTTAATGCCACTCTGTGCGTCGACATGTGCCAGGGTGTTGAATGCATATGGCGCCAGGTTCATGCACTTCACAGCGCCGTAGAAGCTCTTGCGGCCATCCGCGCTTGACACATCAAAGCCAAACAGCGATGCCGCACGGCTAACAGTCTTGTCAACTGATCCTGAGTAGGTCTGGCCGCGCGGCACCGCCATGCCGCCCAGGGTGTGTTTACGCGTGTAAGCCAGCGTAGTGAGCCTGGATAGCATAACAAGGCCTAAATTCACGATCTCTTCAGTGAGCGACTGCGCCACCGCTAGGCGGCAATTCCGTTTTTTTTGGCGAGCAAGTCCGCCAAAAAAAACGGAAGATGGCTGCAGACATTTGATACTT
The DNA here is from genome assembly GCA_905221615.1 of Symbiodinium sp. CCMP2592. Lineage (NCBI taxonomy): Eukaryota > Dinophyceae > Suessiales > Symbiodiniaceae > Symbiodinium > Symbiodinium sp. CCMP2592. Next base: position 683,895 of record CAJNDT010005858.1, read on the forward strand.
GCACCGAGAACCACCGCCAAACCCCAGACCGATAATCCTGACACCAAACACCCGAAACACTCCACTCTGAACGCCCTACAGTAAAAGCCAGAAAGTTGGGATATGATTATCCTAAACCCTTTATGGTAAATTTTAGGGTATCCTACCGTGAAACCATATTCCAACTTTCTGGAGTTCCCTTTAAACCCAGAATGACCCAACACCCCTCACAGAACCTATAACATCCCCACAACAACTAGTACTAAGTTCATCAGTTCTGCCCTCCCCGCTCTTAAGTCAAAAGTATAAATATATATATATATATATATATATATATGTATGTATATATATATGTATATATATATATATATGTATATATATATATATATATGTATTTATATATATATATATAAAACTATATATATATATATATATACAGGCCAGCGAGCCATTGCTTATCCACCACGGAAAGGGGTCCGAGTCCGAACAAGCCGCGTTTGCACAAGCTAGCGTGACAACCGACATGTCATGGCCCTAAACCCGAAATCCTAAAACCCCAAGTTTAAACCTTTCCTGGGCCCCAAATAACTTGTATATGACTTCTTTATAAAAGTCCTTAAAAAGGGTAGGTTATTTGGGCTTAGGTTATCCCTACATCCTAAGAAGCAGCCGGTGAGCTCCTCGGGCGAAACATACTGTAAATGGTAGCAGCGATGCTCTGATGCCCGGAGCCGTAGCTCGGTGCCGAAAGCCCTGAACAGCTTAGTGTTTAGGGCTTCGGATTTATGGTTTAGGGGGGTAGCTTAGGGTTTAGGGTTTGGGGCTTCGGATTTATGGTTTAGGGCGGTAGGGTTTGGGGCTTAGGGTTTAGGGGCACCCTGAAGCCCTGACCCTTTGCATTAGCATTCGAACGCTAACTCGCAAACTTCACCACAACATCTCTCTGACCCTGCACATATGCATGGTTAGCTGTCAAAATTATGGTTCCTCTTTGGGTCCCTATTAATATAATGCGGCAGCTAATCTGTAGGGTACCCAAAAAAGGGCCTTAGTTTTGACAACCACCCATATGTAGAGCCTAAGCCATCAGACCCCGCCCTGAAATCCCTCTAAACCCCAACCCTAAACCCACCAACTGATCCAAACATGATCACCTTGTTTCAATATGGATGCATTTGATCAATGAGGCACAAAAACTGCTCATCAAAAAACGTTTGTACAAATTGTATATAAAGGATTGTCATGTGTTAGAACTACTCAGACCTTCCAAAGTCGCTTAGTTGATGGAATATACCTTAAAGTATGGTCGGTTCCCTCATATGGCTAAGGGTATACTCCTTAATTGAGGGATGTTGGAAGGTCTGGGTACGATGCCAGGGGTGGCCTCATTGAGCTGCTTTCGGAACTGCGTCACCTCGGGATTGCTTCTTGCTGAAGGCTTAGTGGGTGTAGGGTTTAGGGAGTTTAGGGGTTTTTAGGGGGTGTAGGGTTTCGGGAGTTTAGGGTTTGGGGTTGATTTGGGGCCTGGGGCTACAGATATACGATTCACAGACTGTAGACCCGAACACTGAACGGTGGCTTGTAGTGCCTGAAACGCAGGCTTTGACGCTGGTTGGGGGCGGGACTTGCAGCTCAGCTTAATTGAGGAGCACCTTGGGAGTAGATGCGCTTCCCCCAAAGAGCACATTAACATTCATGTCCTCTCTTCGGTGTACGCAGGGCTGGCTAGGGGGGGTGCTGTGTAAGTTGATGATGTAATGTAGGGGCCTTAACACTTAGAATAGGGTATTGAATTTCGGGGCCCATTATACTACAATGCCAATTATGACAAGGAACATCAAAAATTGCTTTTGTAATCTTTTAGGCCCCTATAGTACGTACAGTTCCCGGACACTCCATGCAATACCTGAGGTCACTGCACGCTCCTCATACGACTCCTGAGGAACCACGTCGAGCAACTGCTGCCTCGACAGAGGACACAAAACCAAATCCACAATATGGAATTCAACAAAGTCTCCTGAAACAAGGTCTGCGAGGGATGGATCTTCGTGGCTCGGGTTATCATTGAGTTCGGGCGTGCCGCGATCTCTGCGACTCTATGTGCACGCCTTGGGGCGATGACTGTTCGTCTTGGTGCTGCAAGCACGTGGACTACAGACTTTCTCACGGGGCGGCTATCTGTGTGGATGCATGTATCACTGCATCTATTCTACGTCAGCGTATGCATATACATACATCCATACATACATGCATGCATACATACATACTTTCACTCACACTACGTTACATGGCGTACATGCATGCATGCATGCATGCCTACTTACCTACCTACATACACACAAACATCAATACCTACCTACCTACCTATCTACCTACTTACCTACTTACATGCATACACATATGCATATGTATGTGTATAGGTATATGTATAAGTATAAGTATACTGTGTATAGACTATATATATATACACACATGTCTGTGTATATACATAAGTACCTATCTAATATGCAAAAAATGTATATATGCATATAGGTATTATATGTCCATGTGCATTGTCCCAGCTGTTTCTTGTGTGTGCATATGTAGATATACGAAGATGTATGCCAAATGTGTGACTGAACATATGTATGCGCAGACACCAGCTGAGGATGACTAAATGCATCAAGTGCCTAAGGGTCCTAAGTACCTGTATGGTAGAATGTATAGGGTTTCTGTGTTAGGGGCTACTCGTATGAGTTGGGGATGTAACCCTCTCTAAGAGTACCCTTTGGGAAGCACCTGGGGTCGCCAGAGCTAGGGTCGACAGAGATTTTGAAGGCACCTCAGGTGCGTGCCTTGTGTAATATTGGGGCATAATAATTGGGAAATGGTGTCTGGGAATCTTGTACTATAGTTATATGAGGAAGCCGCAAGACACACCATTCTAAGGCCATCATCAGACTCTTATGCTCAAGAGCCACAAGAAATACGATTCCAATGATGAAGGCCCTGTAGATGGATTCTTCGGATCGCGAGATTCCCATCAAGCTGAGATCCTCCCAAGATGACATACTACTAGCCTTCCGGCCGCTAACTCCGTTTCGGGTTTAGGGTCTAGCTAATAGGGTTTAGGACTTAGGGCCATTTAGGGTTCAACCTAAACCTAACCCCAAAATCTTGAAACCCTAGACCAAGGCCCCAGCGCCAGGTAGCGAACGTTGCCGTAGTCGCCAGCCACCGCTGCAGAGCTTGGCAGCATGGAGAGCTCCGAAATCTTTTCCTGGACCTGGCACTTTATGAGTTTACCGGTGGTGTTTGGGGGGCTTCTCATTAAGGGTCTTGTCAGGATTTATACGGATTTTGTCAGGCTCTTCCGTGAAAGGCAAGCCAGCGTCACAGCGCCGTCCATGTCGCCCTCCACACGCATGTCTGGGACATACATGCAAGACCTGGGAAGTGAGACAAGGGACAAAGGACTGATGATTTGGGTTGCCGGTGATAGGGGCTAAGATCTAAAGCTTATGCAATAACAAAAACTTATACATTTCCAACTTCCAACAATATCCATGAATGAGGGTTGTTGTGAATTCCGAAGCCCTGAGCGGTTTTAGCACGACAATCGGCGAGCCAAAGCAGCATGACATGATAGTATAACCCTACGGGTCCAAAGGACCCAATAATTAGGTACTCGGGTTTAGGATAATAGTTATGTAGGCTACTATTTTGGAGAGTATATGTTAATTATGCACTTGGACCCTTAGGCGTCCTAAGTACGAAGCCGTTAGCGTAAGGGCTCTGGGTTTTGTATGCTGCCTGGACCGTGCAACCCTCGTGCCTGTATCGTAAACCAAACCTCCCTGTCCGCGAGAAACACAAACAAACAAGTAACCCGGAGCCCTGTTCCGAATGCTCCAGTCACCAAAGACCCCTCTGGCCGTGAAGAGTTTCCATTCGAAGCATGATGATGCTTAGGGGAACTACAACATCAATTTAGGTGAAGCGCCGGCCGAGGTATCAGACTTGCTTGCCTTTTCCCTGTGTATTGTATTGTCGAAAGGGCGTCGCTTGACACAGGGACTCGGGGCCTGTAAGGGAAGGTTTTGGGTTAGGGTTCCGGGTTTGAAGCGCTTTGTGTGCCCAGCAAGACCAGGAACCAACCCTGAAACCCTGCAAACCATTGACCGACAACCGACACATCCTAAGGTCCAGACATTCCGCTGCCCTCCGCTGCGACCATTTCGCGGAGCATGGCCATTACAGCCTCGCTGCCTCATCTGTTGTTCTGGATATACGTAGTGGGCGAAAGGAGTTCTAGGATTTAGACTTCGGGTCCATGTCTGCGAATTAAAAATTAATAATGTCGACTGGCACCGCGAATCGTAGTTTGCGGTCGTTGTCTTGAACTCATGACCATGTCTTCAGGTCGGGTCCGGCTTTGTCACGTCTTCAAGTGTTCTCCGTCCACCCTGGGGGAACCCTTAAAGATCCCTTAAAGGAACCCTTATATGGAGTCTCCCTCTTGGCCGGAAAACTGGCAAGCATGACCATCTACGCTTTGAGCTGTAGAGTTTCTCTGCATCGCGAGTTGAATAGCTGAACTCTAGAGCTATACATCTTGATCCTCCCACTGATGCATGAAGCAGATGTATAAATACATACACACACACACACATACATGCATACATACGGAGAGACAGTCAGAGAGACAGACAGACAGACAGACAGACAGACAGACAGACAGACAGACAAACACGGACTTCTGGCAGAGCCGGTGCCTTGAACGATCGAAAACCGCTTTTTTTGTCGGGGTAGATGGCAAACTCTACATTAGGGCACAAGACAAGAGGTTTTAGCAGTTTAATGTAGTCTTCGGTGGCTTGAGGAAAGCTCGAACTTCACAAGGCTCTTGAACTGCCTAGATTAACGTCTACCGTTTCCGGGCTTGCTTTACGATTCAAGGCTGAAGCTCCTCGGGTTCAGGGTTCAGGGTTTAGGGTTCAGGGGTTAGGGACCAGGGTTTAGGGTTTAGGGCCCAGGGTTTTGGGCTTCCGCCAGAATCACAGATACAAACCTCTGCACGTACAGCCACATCAGGGAGAGGCAGAGTTGATGGCGCCGGGAAGCAAGTAACGACTCGGGTTTCGCTAAGGTTCGTGCGATCAGTCAGCTTGTTGTGCGCCACCACCATGAAGAGAACCTGCATTGAGGGTGGTAGTCATGAGATGCAGGCTTCAGGCATTCGGAGCTTATGATCTACAGCTCCCGTCTTTATCCCAGGCCGGGAGGCCGTAGGCCTTGATGAGATCAGCTTAGATTTATGCCTTCGGGCGGTCTAAGACCTTGAACCACATTAAAAATGCTATACATTCGTACTGCAACCATGTTGTCAAACCTTATCAAACTTATATACAACCCCTGAACTCAACCTAAACCCTAAAAACCCCCAGTCCCCCTATTATTGAGCCAACCGAACTCCTAAAGCTCGAAAACTCAAGACCCCACTTTTCTAAACCCCTTAGCCTCGAACCCCCAAAATCCTCAATGCCTACGCTTGAACGCCCTCCGAACCAAAACGAAAACAATCTGTCTACTCAGATCAGACAAGTGACAAGAACAGAATAGTTGCCAAGGCCACTAATGTACACACTAAACCCCTCAACCCCAAAAGCCTAAACAAATCTTAAAAACAAATCCTACTACATACACACTAGACCGTTCTAAACCCTTGAACCCCAAAAGCCAAAACCTCTCGAGTGAGCAGGAACGGTTTAGGGTTTAGGATAAGGGCGCCGGGGGCCCAGGAACACGGTTTAGGGTGTAGGGTTTAGGATAGGCCTTCTCAAGGGACTCCTTCCCCTCGTTGATCAAGTCGAGAAGCAACTTGTCCTGGCGGGGCTTAAGGCTCCTTTTAAAGCGGTCGGGATTGAAGGTCTGTTTTGAGGGTTTAGGGTTCCTCTGAATTGAGGGTTTAGGGTTTAATGTCGCCTTTCGGGGTTTACGGTTGAGGTTTAGCCTTCATGCAGGAGCCTTGGTTTAGGATTGTCGGGTGTTGTAGGGCTTCAGGGTTTAGGGTTGAAGCTGGAGCGCTTAAGATCTATAGGGCTTATGTTTTCGGGCTCAGGCTCCAGAGAGAGCGGTTTCGGTTGATTCGGGTGCCTGCTTGTTCATCTCCGCAGCAAAACCACCAGGGTGCTGCTGGACAGTATTTGGGGATTACACATTACCCCAGCCCACACCTTAAATCCAAGGCCCAAAGTTCCAAAGCCTACACCCCGAACCCGAAATCCAGAGTCTAGGGTTTAGGGTTAGGACCTAGGATTTATATAGGGCTCACATGTCTACTACCTAGAGACTAGTGGCTGAAGGCTTATGCTGATGCTCCCTGACGACAACCTGGCTCCGAAATGGAACCATGATTGGACTTACTCACTCACTCTCTCTCTCTCTCTCCCAGTCTCTCGTTCCTGTTTCTGCTGTTTCTGCATGTTTGTCGGAAAGCCCGTCTCCAGAATGCACACCACTAACTCTGTCGTGATTTAGCCTTTCCCATAAAAGCCGGACGGTGCCAGGACACCCCGAGTGCCCTTTGATCGGGCCCGGAGTATTCTTGATAGTGGGTATTTAAGGTACAATAGAATAATTTGAGGGTCTAGGTCTAATTAGGTCTCATCACATTCTTTGAGCTGCTGCTGGCCACCAGGACCTGACTTCAAAGAATCTCCGAAATGTATCATCTCAAGAAGCTCCGGCATGTATCGTCTTCTACCACGTATGTAAGTGTATCAGAAAGCATAACCCCCAAACATCCCCAAACCCAATCTGGCTAGCTCAGACCCTAGATGGGGGATTATCCTGATCCTGAACCCTTAGCCCCAGACCGTGAATGTTAATCAGGTTCGGCGCACGTATGGCTGCTTGTTCCTGGGCGGAGAGGTATCTGATGCATGGCTTTGGCTTTTTGTGTTTAAGGCTTAATCAAGCTACTACAAAAGGCTACAGGACTCCAGCAGAAGATTGGAACACAACCCCTGTGCCATGTGCCCTCAAATCTCGACTTGGGGATCTGAGCAAAGGTTGCAACAAATCCCCGGCCCGAAGTAGCCTGGGGCCTACATGGCCGTCCTTGAATTGATCTTGGTTCCGTGGGATATACCGAAAATATGTACATTAATCGAATCAAAACCATGATGTAGTCGGTAGAATGAAAACCGGGTAGTTGAGAGGGTCTAAACCGTGTTTGAACGTGCCAGCCGGCTACAAGGTTACAATAAACTGCCATCGTCTTCTCCTGAGCGTCATTCGACATCAGGATCCGAAGGACACGTGGTTGTGAAATACGGTTTAGGGATTCAGAGGTGCCGTAGTCTGTGCAAAGTGTGACACAAACTACAAAGCAACCGAGTCACTAAAGCAAACTAAACAACAATCGCTTTTGGCTTCAAACACAAGCGGTCCCCGTGCTCATCCACCACTCCCGACTAAAAGCCCTAAGCCCTACACCCTGATGATAAACTTAAACTAAAACCCTGAAGTATCCACCAAGAAGCTGAGCTTAAGGTCCGAAACCCTGAGTCCCCAACCTGAAACCAACCCCATACCCTAAACTCGAAAGCCCTAAACCCTAAACCCTAAGCCCTAAACCCTAAACCCCTAAACCCTAAACCCTAAACCCTAAACCCCTAACCCCAAAGCTGCGAGGTTTACCAAGGCCAGGGGCTGGATGGACGCCGCAAAGGGACGTTCGTTGGAGAGGTACTTCTCCAGCACACCGCGCACCTTAAACGGGCTTAGGGCTTATGGTTGCTTAGGGCTTAGGGCCTCAGGGTTTTATGGCTGAGGATTTAACTTTTTCCGTTTCTGTCTCTCTCTCTCTCTCTCTCTCTGTGTGTCTCCTTTTGCAAAACACCGTTTGGACTATAGTGTTGCCGTGGTGCATAGTACATCGGTACGAACTTCAAGCCTTGATCAACGGCGGTCAAAAACAAAAAACCCTAAACCCTAAACCCCTGATGCTCCGAAAGCAGACCTGAGAAGACCCTAGTCGGCTTCTCCACAAAAGAAGCCACAGACACACGGCTGATGATATGAATCATGCATTACCCATAATAACGAATATAATACCACTATTCCCAAAATTTTGGGTTCTTAAGGTAATGCAAGATTTGTATCATCAACTGTAGTGTACTCGGCTGAGAAGACAGCCTCATGTAATATGCGGCTCAGCCTTTCAAGCTTACACGGCTTAAATTAGAAACCTTAAACTCTTAACCCCTCAACCCTAAACCCTAAACCCCTACACCCCTGAACCCTAACCAAAAGTCCCTAAACCCCTAAACCCTACACCCCAAAGGCCCTGAGCCCTTAACGCCCAGACCCTACCCCTAAACCCTTAACCCTAAAACCCTAAACCCTAAAACCCTAATCCCTCAGCCCCTAAGCCCTTAACCCCTAAACCCTAAAGCCCAAAGGCCCGAAACCCCCAAACCCTAATCCTAAAGGCCTTAAGCCCCTAAAACCCAAAACCCTAGAGCCCAAAGGCCTTAGGCCCTAAACCGTACTTCGATTTGAGGCCAGCAGCAGTCTCGGCAGCAGCTTCCCGGTTGGCGAAGCCTAGTCAGCGAGCAGGGTCGGATTTCAAATTTCGGGTTTGGGGATTTAGGGGGTTTAGGGAAGTTTCGGGTTAGGGGTTAGGGTTTAGGGATGTAGGGGTTAGGGTTTAGGGCTTGAGGGTTTAAAGTTTAACGGTTTAGGGAAGTTAGGGGTTGGGGGAAGTTAGGGGTTTAGGGAAGTTAGGGGTTAGAGGTTAGGGGGTTTGGGGTTTAGGGCTTGGGGATTAAGGGATTCAAGTGCTTACTATTCCTTCCATCTCGGATCCGAAGAGTGAAAGAGGGCAGCCATCCAGAATAACATCGTGCAGCAAACCCCCAGAGACTCCAATATCCCTTAATTAAGGAATATTCCTTAAGTCATATAAGGGATCCTACTATAACTACTATAATTTAAGGAATATTCCTTAGTTAAGGGGTATTGGAGTCTCTGGGATCGACGAACGGTGGAGTCCCTAAGACACCGTTTTTTTGTGAAGGGCCCGGAGACGAAACTTGGAGCCACAGGCCCTCGAACCCCAAGCAGGCAGGGGGCACCCGAGGCTCTAAACCCCCAAAGGAATAAAATAGACTTTAAATATACCCAAAATGGCCCTATAATGTAGGAACCTGATCCAGAAACCCTTGTCCTACAACCCCACAATACTACGGTTGATGATATAAATCCTGCATGACCCATAATAAGGAATATATGGGAAGTATGGTCTATTCCTTATTATGGGTCATGCAGGATTTGTATCATCAACCCTAAACCCTAAACCCCCTATAGATCCCTTCCTGGAGCCCCTTAAGGGTACCCTTATAGATCCCTTTAAAGGAACCCTAGGATTTACCTCATACAAGGCATCCTACCAGGAACCCCAAGGCCTCCAGGTCGACTACGAGGCCGAGCACCGCGAACCCCCTTGGAAACCCGAGCACCCAACCGAACTCTTCAAACCTACCTAGACCCCCAAGGTTTAGGTTTAGGGTTTAGGGTTTAGGGTTTAGGGTTTAGGGTTTAGGGTTTAGGGTTTAGGGTTTATCGTTTAGAAGAAAAGCCTCTCATAGGTGTTTAAGGTTTAGGGAGAATAAAAGCCCTTCATAGGTGTTTAGGGTTTAGGGAGAATAAGAGCCCTTCAGAGGTGTTTCGCCACTATTTTACGTACTTTCGGTGGTCTAGGTAGAAACCCATGCCCAAGTATTGCGACTCGGGTCTTGGTGGATGTCGATGCTTACAACGTTCATCGGGAACCCTAACCCATGTGTGTGACAAATGATTCAGGCCCTGTGAATCCCCTTGGAAAACAAGAGCTGAACTGTGATACCTGAAACGCCTTGAAGCCTTCATAAACCCCGTTTTAAATCATTCTAAAACCTTCATAAACGACACTTCTACAACGCGTATCAGATAAACACACTTATGATCTTTGCAAAGACATGCCAACAAACACAACAACCGAATCAAACCTTTCGAAAGCCCCAGCTGAAGGTCCCCAGGTTGTCGGAAGCGCCTGAGAAGACCTGCTCTACCAGGGCCGGTCCCTTCGTGTCCACATAGAAGCCTCATGCATGAGGGTCTTCTTAAGGGTTGAAGGTTTATAGGGTTTGGGATTTATAGGATTATAGGGTCTAAGGTTTAGGGTAATGGTTTTGCAAGCCTCATCTATAAGTGTCGTCTTAACAGGGTACTTTTCAAGGGATTTACTTTAAGCTACCGTACTAAAGTAGCCACATAATTATGTAATATAGATCCGTATTATGGTAGCTTAGAATAAACTCCTCAACAAGAACCCACGTACCGTTATGCAAAGTGCTTAGGATTTCGCCTCCAAGCTCGATGCGTATGGACTGTAGACTCTCGTGCAGCTGCACGAAGCCTACAGTTCCGCTCTAGACTCCACGTCGAACGTAAGGCCACAACGCGGGCGATTCATGTACCGCGATGCTAACTCTGTCAGCGTGTCCAGCATCTTTGAACAAGCCGTCAGAAAAGGAGAAAAGCTGGTTTACCTGCGAAATGTCCTTATTCATGAGATGAAGAAAGCAGCCGTAGTCCATTCCGGCCAGATCCGCTGTTATAACCTCTCCCAAGGGACGCCAATGCTTATGGATATGCGGTCCCGCCACTGGCGGAGCCGATCCAAGAAAACTGGCGTTACGGTGGTGCTTTATACGATGAGCCATAGGAAAAGCAGTCATCCCATGCCCAATGTTTCCAGCGTACGAGAGGGTCTAAGGTTTAAGTTTTATGGTCTTGTCTACAAAAGCTTATGGTTCTGGGTTTGCGGCGTAGGGTTTCGGGTTCTCGGGTTTAACGGAATTTAACGTTTGAGGTTGAGGGAGCAACCTCATCGAAAAGGGTCTGATTTAAAGGTAGGGTTTGGGATTTGAGATTTATCGACTTTGGTGCGACAGCAAGTGTTGTTTAGGGTTTGGCTTTAGGGCTTATTTAGAGTGAGGCACATTGCTCAATTGGCTTAAAACACGTTCCAAAGCTCAAAGTGCAACAACCCCGAGGCAAACTGTAAATACTAATCCACACCTCTACACCCTCGCTTGGGGTTAAGGGCTTGAGGCTTGGGGCATTCGGTTCAGACTTAAACCTAGACCTTCCAAAATCACCTTAATAAAGGAAGATACCATAAATCACACAAGGAGTCCTGCCATAATTTCAGGTATATTCCTCAATTAACCCTAAGGCTCAAATAGCCCAAAAGCCTTACAAAGTATGGTCTTTGGACCCAAAAGCCTGAAAATATGAGTCCTTAAATCCTTAAACTTAAGTACACGCTAAATCCTATCTCCTAAACCCCTAAACCCAAAAGCCTTAAGATATGAGTCCTTAGAGCCGAATTGTAAGGGATTTTGGTGGAAGTTCTAAGAAGCTTCAGTTCCCATACTCTAGACCTAAGAGTAACCTACTAATAAGATGGGTGCCCTTTTTGGTTTAGAGGGGGCTATAAGGGAACCTGAACCCTAAAAAAGGGAATAAGGGCTTACTCTGGGCCCTAGTACTCCACGCAGACTACGCAGAAAAAAAAAAACGGAAGGGCGAAGGATGGAGCTCGGAATCCCCAAAAGAAGCGCGCGAAAGCCTAAACTCTAAGACCCTAAACTCCCTAAATCTCCCTCCCTTAGGCTCTAAGGACTCATATTTTAAGGCTTTTGGGCCCAAAGACCATACTATGTAAGGCTTTTGGGCTATTTTGAGCCTTAGGGCCTAAGCCCTATAAGCCCTAAACCCTCAGACCCGAAAGTCTCTAAGCCCTCGAAGCTCATAAGCCTAAACCCACGGACTGGGGCCCATAACTCCCTAAACCCTGGACTCTGCACTGCACCCTGAAGCCGAACAAACGGGCCTTCATGATTCGAATGAGGCATTGGGGTGTATTCCGCTATACTATAAATCATACTTAGAATCAGGAGCCCTTCAACGAGTACTGTTATACTAGCTGGCCCCCTAAACCCTAAACCGTCTGCATTGAACCGCTTAGCCTTAAACTTGAACCCTGGATCCAACAAGCGCCTGACCCTACAGTAGAAGCCAGAAAGTTGGAATATCATTATCGTAACCCCTTTTAAGGTAAATTATAGGGGATCCTACCAGTAATCCATCTTCCAACTTTCTGGAGTTCCTGTTAACCGCGAGACTCCAAGGTCGTTGAATCCAGTGTCTGCATACATAAAGACAGATAGACAAAAACATCACTAACATAACATATATATATATATATGTAGAGAGCGAGCGAGAGAGAGAGAGAGAGAGAGAGAGAGAGAGAGAGAGAGAGAGAGAGAGAGAGAGAGAGAGAGAGAAAGAGAAGAGAGAGTTTCATACACACAGCAGGGTCGAGGCTCGAATGCAGCAACGGAAGCCAATGAAAAGCTCCAAGAGCAAGCCTAAAAGCCTTTCCTAAACCATATACCCTAAACACCTACCCTACCTAAGATCGAAACTCTAAGAAATTCCGCTGCCGCTAATAACTGGGCGCCCGAGCCATCCAAAAGAGCCAACAGATCTTCCCGTGGCGCTGGGGCATCCTTGGCCAGTGGGAACGGCTCTGGGTTTCCATCCCTAGAACTCCAAATCGCGCAAAGGGTGTAATACATTTAGAACTTGACGTCTTCCCGTAAACGGGTCCCAAGCCGCGGCCCTTCATAAGCCTGTATTTAAACTTTCCCACGCCAAAATGCGAAACTTCCATGGGCTCCAAGCCCAAGACAACACCGAAGCCCTATGCCTATGCGATTTGCTGGTAAGCTCTGGACCACAACTTCAAAACGTGCCTAGACCCCAGCTAACTCAGCCGCCAAATCCTATGTTACTTTACACAGTGAGATGTACTGGGGGATCTAGGCTCAGTAGTGAGACGTCGTTTACGACCCTTAACTTAGGGCCTTAGGGCGTGGAGAAGAGTGCCTGGTAAGCAGCGGCATTGTCCAGCTTGGCCAGCAGACTCACGCCTACAATCATTCTCAATGGCTTGCCCGAAATAGGGTTACCCTCAGAGTCGACCACCGATTGACCAGTTTTGCAAAAAGCCGTACACATGAGCACTGGCGTACCACGCGCGACCACCCCACGGTCTCTCTTTCTCAAGCACTCACGCATCTTTGGGATCGTTGCTTCCCTTCTTCCATCCTTCTTCCTTGTTGCTGCTGTACCAGTGCCAAGCCTTTGTTCCTTCGTTCCACTTCCACTGGTACCGCTCTCCGTCAAAGGACTAGACTGCAAAACAGTTTCCTTCCTGTTCACCTTTTCCGTGGCCCTTCATGCAGCTGGCTTCGTTCACTGGGCCTTTTCCTCTGAACTGCAAGCTTCACATCCACAGCGGAGTCACTCTGGCTCCAAGACTCCACCTTGTTCACTTCACGTATCAGACTCTATCGTCGTGATCAGAGAGGCTGCGCGGGCATTGGCAGATTGAAATGACAGACACAGCTTCAACTCTCTGCGATGATCTGGTAGGACTCCAGGCTTGGGATGACTTGAGTCTAACTGCACCTGGAACACCAATCTCCGGGGGGGCTTGCTCGGGGAATATGGGACCGAGCAACTGAAGAGGATGTGCGGATCACTGCCCTGGCCGCGGGGGCTGCTAGAAGCCGTCGATATACCCTAAACCTCCCGCCCCAAATGGGAGCTTCCGAAAACTATGGGTACCCTATTTTGGGGTCCTTATAATAAGGATCCCACTATTTAGGGTACTCTATTAGGGTCCCCTATTTTCGGAAACTCTCACTTGAAGTCTCAAACAGTACAAACCCCACCTCTGAAATTCTGAACCTGCGACTCCAAAGCCTAAGCCCTAAACCCCAAACACTTACTCCAAAACCTTACGGCTCTGTTTTTTTTTTTTGAGGGCTCTTTTCCACCTGTCTAGCAGTCGGAATTTGTTGGGTTTAGGGTTTAGGGTTTTTGGGTTTAGGTCCTCATTGTTGAGATGTCAACCAGTGTAAAAACAAAGCCGAATCAGTGCATATTCTACAGTAAAGGGGCGATCAGGGGATACTATTACTACTTATGCACTGGATCCTGAACCGCAACCCGAAAAGTTCCTAAACCAGGCCCCAAACACTCAGCCTCAAACCCAAAATGCTAAACCCTTCCCGCTCTGATAGAAGCCACATTCCGAGGAAGCGGCAGGCTCTGGCTTCGCGCTCATGTCAAACTCACCTTCGAACGGCGAAATTTTCTTCACCTGCCAACAATGGTCAAGTAGGATTCAGGGTGTAAGGTGTGGTAGGGTTGAGGGATTAGAGTCCCGTAGGGTTCACGGTTTAGGGTGTGGTGGGATTTAGGGGGTTTAGAGTGTAGTGGGGCTCAGGGCTTAGGGTGCTACAGGGCTTCGGGTTTAGGGTGTGGTGGGTTTCGGGATTTGAGGGCAGCACGTCTGCACTAGAGGCAGGTTACTGAAAGGCAAGACAACCCAGATAACTTAGATAACTATCAGGAAAGGACAAGCACTGTTGCAACGGTTTGCATGAACCACGAACATAAGGGAGTTTCCGAATATTGGGGGTACCTTGTTTGGGGGGTTCTTATAATACGGATCCTAATATTTAGGGTGCTATATTAGGGTCCGCTTTTTTCGGAAACCCCATAAGTGTAAGCAAGACATGAGTCTACACTAGCTTATGCGGTTGGGATAGACTACTAAGCGCAGCACGGGACACTGGAAACCGGATCATACCAACTTCAAAAATCCTAAGGGTCCATGTACTCATATAGTATATACATTGGCCTTAATGTAGTCCCTATATAGGTACTTTGGGGCTCATGTATCTCTATATGGGTACATGGACCCTTAGGGAAAAGGCACTGCTAGTATTACCAGGATTGGAGTGGACTGGAGTCATCAATAGTAACGTACCCTACTAGTTCCCTCCGCACTACACTAGCATGATAGGTCAGTCGTCATTCACCATAACGATGCTTGCCCTCGCTGATGCTGAGGCCGAAGTCGAATCTTGGGCGCAGAAAGCTTCTTGAAGATAGCTCCGATCAATTTTATCGATCTTTGTCGGATCAATTGCCATGCATTGGCTTTGTCTGGCTGGCGGAAACCTAGGGTGCAAAGGTGAGTACAGCTTTTGGTTTTGCATGCGAAGACTAGCGCTCTCTTGAGCCGTAGCCAAGTGTTACGGCTTAGGGTTCAGGAATTAGGGTTTGGGGTTCAGGGTAGGTGTGATTTGGGGAAGTGCAGCCTGCCATTCCCGGAGATTGGTGGGCTTTCGCTATAGTTGCTACATGTAGTCTTGTTGGGGCCTTGCAATCAACCATAAACCCCACTCTTACTCGTCTAAATTTACAGCAAAACACAAAAAAACAAACACCAACAACGTCAAACCTACACAAACTAGTGCTGCTCAAGACATCATCCGCCTTGGAGGGGTCCTTGAGCTCCAACCTTAGAGTACGGCAAACAACATGGGATTGGAGGGTTTAGGCTTGAGGGTAGTGCTTCTAGCTTGGGAGCTTTCTTGTTCCTTTCTTTGTGGGTAGTTGGGAAAAGCGTAAGGGTGTAGGACTCATGTTCTCCGGTGCAAACCTGCTTTGGAAAGCGAAGGCGCAAGGAGTGCTTGATGTCGGACTGTGGATCGTGATCTGGGATACCCGTGGCCGCTTAGATGGACTCCTTGGAGCCTTATGGGTTTAGGGTGTTTAGGGCATAGGATTTGAGGTATGGGATGTTCAAGGTTTACTTAAGCTGGATTGTACAAATTTGGAAGGGAGGGTTGTGACGGAAATCATGAAAACGGAACGAAGCTACCAAGGAGAATGTGCTATGCTTTGGATGTGTACAGTAGAGGATGAAGAGACGAATTCCCGCGGCTCTGACAACACAACAACACAACCCCTTAAAGCCACGTTATATAGTTCTCTAAACCCTAAACCCCCAAACTCTAAACCCTAACCTACCCCCTGTGGTACCCCGGAAGGCAACCTTATACTGTAATGACCTTTTGCTAAACCCCCATACCCCAAACCCTAACCTACCCCTTGCAGTACCCCAAGCCCTAAACCCCTAAACCCTAAGGCCCCAAGTAGTTCTGTGGGGCTCATATACAGAATCCTATAAGCTAATCACAAAAAGGAACTACTATGGGGCCTCTGGGTAAACCCTAAACCCACAAAGACCGTAGGCGTCGTGGATTCGACCAAGCAGCTTCGCCAACAATTCGCCGGCCGAGACGATGCTGCCCGGGCTCAGCGAATGAGACACCTTGCCAAGAGATAACCACAAGAACCTAGACCCTCCATGTACCCACTATTAGACTCCAAATACCTCCAATTTGGAACCATATACCCCTATTTGAGGGTACAAGGAGGGTCCTGGAAGTCTTCATTGCAATTCCTTTCTTCGGCTACCTTGTTTTTGGATTCTAACTATAAACATGAGCTTAGCACCAAAAAAAGGAACCAACCACAGTGGAAACTAAAGGTACATAGGTAGGTCTTTATGTAATGTAAACTGCTGCCGTCCAGGTCTCAATATATTTGAGTTCACTTTTCCAACATCATGCTGGCCAAGTGCCGGGGGGCTTCTGAACCCGCGCATTTGCAGCCCTAAACCTTGAATTCCCAGCACCCGCAGCTTTGCAAGACTCGACTCGGAACCTTTGCCCGCAAGCACCTAAACACCCCAGATAGCAAAACATGGCCCAAGGAGGCATAACTTGTGCACTCAGGCACTTGGAGTCGTAGGGGAACGCCCCAGACCAACCTCAGCGCATTAACCTCAGAAGCCAAAAAGATTGAAACCTTACCAGCCCCGAAATGGCCACCTCAACTGCCAATACCATCCTCTAGAATCCTACATGAACCCACTGTAACATCAAAAAAGATGCACAACCAGAAACTGCAAGTCCCTAAACCCTAAACCCGCTCCAACCCCCAAACCCTTAAACCCAAACCCTCCATCCCTAAACCCTCCATCCCTGAACCCCAGCCTCCGACCCCTAAGCCCTTACCCAAACCCTCCATCCCTAAACCCTTAACACTAAACCCTTAAACCCAAGCCCTGCACCCCAAAACTCTCCATCCCCAAACCCTTAACCATCAACCCTACACCCCAGAACTCTCCATCTCTGAACTCCCTGAACCCTAAACCCTTATCCCTAAACCTTAAACCTGGACCTAACCCCTGCACCCCAGAACTCTCCATCCCCAAACCCTAAATCCTAAACCCTAAACCCCACCACCCCAGAACTGGCCATCCCCTTCTTCCGAACACCCCTTCCCCCGGGGGCAGTCTCCTGGCCTTGCCGGCCTCGCTGGACTTCAAGGCCTGCAGATTGGAAGCGTTCTGAGGGTTTTTGGATTCAGGGATTTAGGGTTTAAGGTTTAGGGTTTATAGAGTTTATAGTTTATAGGGTCTAAGGATTAGGGATGTAGGGTTTAGGGTTTAAGGTTTAGGGTTTGTAGGGTTTAGGGATTTAGGGTTCAGGGTTTAGGGCTAGAAAGGCTCCTTTAAGGCTTGCTTTAGCTTCCTGGAAGGGCTACCATAAGGTCTTTCACGATGCTTGTATATGGTGTAGTACAAGTATATAGCAAAACTATAAGCTGGTAGTATCCGGGCTTTGATAATGTGTTGTAGTATAAGTATATAGTAACGATGAGCGGGTCTTACAAGGGCATTTTCAATGAGAATAAGTGTTTAGCGTTTGTTAATCTGTTACTGTATAAGTATGAAAGGACTACGAGGGGGAATCATGGAGGGGGAATCAAAAGCGCTTGAAGATGCCTTCGCCGATAGCCACAGGAAGTAGCAGATTGTCGGTATAGGGTTTAGGGCCACACTTCCTGACCAGAGCTAGGCATGAGAACGCCAACAATCTTGATGTGATCTTCTCTGGTTTGCGAGCTGACGGGTCCACGTACCAGATAATCATGCACTACCCAACAGACTATATAACTCTGACTAACTTCATTTCTACCCTGGAGAAACCCTAAACTCCAAACGCCCACTAAAGGGCGGCTTGGGGAACAGGAATTGCTTTAGTTCAGGAGTCATCAAGGTTTCAGACTTCGGGCTTTGCATCTGCCGCAAAGCCACAGCGTAAAACCCAAATCGTAAACTCTAGACCCTAAACCCGGACTCAATTAGATCAGCGTGTTGTGGTACAGAGCCTGTAAGACAGCGCAAAACACTGTGTCTGTGTATCCAAAGTTCTGTACCAAAGCCCGGCAGAACCTACAAAGAATTATTAAAGTAAAGCTCTTGCAACCACGGTCAGCCCCATCTGGGTACCAGGCCATGATCATCTTCATGGCCTCCAGCTCAATGTATGCTTCGCCTCAGCAGAATAAAGGGGCCTTAAGAATTGGAATCGAGTTCCTCTAAGAGGCTGATAAGCTTCATAGCGTTGTAGGGGCCTGAATAATGGGAATGTGGTCTTGTGAAACAGTATATTCTACAGTATGAGCACCCAGGAAATACAAGGATGTGTGCGAGCCTGTGTGTGTGCGTGCATTTATACAGATAAAGCACACCGAACGATTGCAGTCTACCGAAATGCCTTAGCCGGTGCAGCCTTTCGCCACAGTAGATAATTACACGAAATGTGAGCAGCATTTGTAGACGAACGGCATATGTGAACAAGGAAGCTATCTTAATGCATTACAGGATCTTAAACAATGCGATTACCTTTACCACCCACACAATTGCGTTGAACTACATCGTTTCCCGCTTCACAGTAAGAACTATACCTGCCGTATTACGTTGTCTACTGTATGTTTGCAGGGTGAATATCAACAGTAGTGTTTTGAAGCTAACCATTTGATTGGACTGGTCATTCAACCAGCTCAAAGTTGCTGGCACCAGCAGCACCACCACCACCCCCAAAAGCAGCAGCAGCAGCAGCAGCAGCAGATGGAAACAACAAAACACACCCAGAGGCCCACGAATGTATTGAGAAACCTACCTTTGGTTAGTAGGGAATGGAGGAATGGGGTACAATTATAACTACTACTACTACTACTACTACTACTACTACCATCCTTCCATTCCCTACTAACCAAAGGTAAGGAAAGGCCGAGCAACACCCAAAAGCAAACGACTTCCAAAACAAAGCCATCCGGTCTCCCGAAGGCCGTAAACCAAGAATGACTAGACCAAAACCACGCTATGTCCTGATTAAAACTCCCAGAACACGACCCTAACTGTGAGCTGTGGGCCCTTCTGAATTTCGGTGCCCTCGTCGTGCAAGTAGCGCACCACCTGCGTGGTATGCTTTTCGCAGATTAAGGGCTCGCATCTCCGGCCAGGTCTCTTGTGTTCTAGGGTTCCTTGAAGGGTTCTGTTAAGGGTTCCTATAAGGGTTTCTATAAAGGTTTAGGGTTTAAGGTTTAGGGTCTAGGGTGAACACAACATACCCAAAGGGTCAATGCAGTAGTATAGTATATACTTTTGGGGCCCAAATACCTACTAAGTACCTACTATACTGGTACCTGGAGCCTTTGGCCCTTTGCGATATAGTGTAATGAGCTGCTGCGATATTGCTACTGCTGGCTGCTGGTAAGATGTTTTGAGGATAATTCCAGCACGATGGAAAACGTATTCTGGATAAGCTTCGTTGCTGGCATGGGTCTTAGCAGCTGCGCAAAGTACATGTGCCATTAGCCGAATCAGTATTATCCATCAGAACCCTAAAACCCAAGGCCTAAAGTCTAAAACCCGAGCACTAAAACCTAAACCTCAAGAAAAGTCTGCGAGAGGGATGTTTCGAAGACTTGCCAAGTCCGTTGCTTTGCGAGAAAATCGTCTACAGGCCGTGGACATAAGGAAAGGATTTTTCGGCACGTTGTGGTACAACACAAATTCAGGAACCCAAAGGATAACGCATTACGAACTATTATCAAATGCTTCTGCCAGTCAAGATATTCGCATCTGATATATGCATGACGCTGGGGATGAACATGTTGAGTTGTTGCTGGTGAGAACCATGCTGATGTGGTCGACAGAGTATGCCGGCAATGATTACGACATTGGCAGCATCTGTGCTGATGGCGATGACGACCGCTTCAATCAAATCAAAAGCAATGGGCGCAACCATATATATATATATATATAGATAGATAGATACATATATATATATATATATGTGTATGTATACATGTGTGTGTACATACATATATATATATACACACACTTACTGTCTAAACGCACCAACACTCCTTAACCCCCAAGGCGTCCAAAGCTGTAGACTCAAGATCCGAAGCGTTGCTCCAAAGGCCTGAAAACCCTCTGTTTCGAACGCAGTAAACGAAACTAAGCCTGCTCAGAAACCCTTCTAAATTCCTACTAAGAATCCAGAAATCTGGTGAGAGCCTTTTCATGATCCCTAGAAGGCCTCTAAACCCTGAACCGTGTCTTTGCAAAGGCTTCGCGATGCCTTGCCGTTCACGTCAGATCGCAGCTCTGATGGGTCGTACACGGTTGGTACCATAATGGTCTGCCCACCTCGGCGATGCGCTACCCAGAAGGTCATTCTCAACCCCTTTTTTAGGATAATATAGGAACCTGATCAAGGAACCCTGGATCCGTTATGTGAGTGCTATAGTAGTATTTTGTTATTATAGGGCCATTTTTTCTTGATCGGGTTCCTACATTACCCTTTTTTCCGGTTCGGACGTGCTGTATCAACACAGAGGTCGGGCTCAGGCTTTGGGTCGGAAGTCGTGGGTCGACTAAAATGCTAACAGCCCGAAGTAGGTTCCTTTAAGGGTTCCTGTAAGGGTACTATAGGGTTCTATAATAGGGGTTCCTCATGGGCTGCAAAAGGCCCGAAGCAGGCTTTAGACCCCAAAGTAGGTACTATATGTATACTTTCAGCCCTAGGGCCCTAGGGTACAGGCCAAATCAAACAAAGGATTCGCAGGTTTATATCAGTAAAGCTTGTACAGGGTTTAGCGGCTGCGGCACATTGCATGGTGTAGTAATTGCACTTCGGGTTGCCTGTTCCTCAATCGGGCATAGAGGTCGCATAAGTGACCAAACTCCAAAACTCGGAGCTAAGAACCCTAACCCAGAACCCTAAATTGTTAACCCAGGGAGCTTATTTATTAGGAGTGCATGTTTAAAGTTTTTATTCTTGGGCTCCGTGGTCGAAGGGTTGGGGCTTTAGGTTCTGGGTTTCGGATTTGTGGAATTTAGGGTTCCGAGGCAGATCATCTTAAGGGCTGTGGGTGTAGAGGAAGTAAGCTTGTTCAGTTTAAGGCTTCGCGATGAAGGTCCTGTAGAGACTGTGCAGGGTCCTATCGTCTGCGCTGATCCAAAACAACCGCTCATCCCACAACCTCAGTCCTGAAATCTGCCTAAAACCTTATGCATGTGGACTCCAGGCCGATTCACCTGAAAACAAACAAGCGGCGGCCCTAGTGATATGCATGAGATCTGGATAGCTGGATCTGGACCGAAGTCGATCATCAAGCGAAGTCCTCAAAAACCCAAACCGTCCAGTCCCTAAGCCCTTAAACCCCCTGAACAAGAACCTTAAACCCCCAAACACTAACCCCCTAAATCCGAACCTTAAACCCTGCAAACCCCCTGAACCCTGAACCCTAAACCTTGAACCCTAAACCCTGTAACCCGAAACCCCGAAATTCAAGACCCCCTAAGCCCTTAGTTGCTGAGTTCATGAGCCCAAAAGGTGTACACTTTAAGTTTTATAGTGGGTCATGTTATCCCAAAATGTGTATAGTGTATCCACTCAGCTACTAAGAACCTGAAACCCCGAAATCCTAAACATCCCTAAACCCGAAATCTCAACCCTAAACCCTAAACCCGAAACTTTCCAAGAATCAGATCTGGGTCTCGAGCCGACAATCAAGCGAAGTCCCAGCGCTTCCTCCTGTCCCTTCACTTGCTGGCTGATGTTGCCTGGGGTTCTCAAGGGCTTTTGGGGGGGACAGCATTGGGATTTAGGTTTAGGTGTGGAGGGTTTAGGGGCTGTAGGGACTGGGTCTTTAGGTGTGGAGGGCTTATAAGAAGGTTCAGGACTCAAGGGGCTGGAAGGGGTCAAGGGCTGAAGTGGTGTAGGGCTCAAGGGGATTACGGGCTTCGAAGGTTTAAGGGTTTGGGGTTGGTATTGCCCCAGAAAGCTTGTGAACGCGCGTCTCAAAGCCTGCTCAGGTCAATTTATAAGGCCGACATTGACCCTGAGCCCTTAACCCCAACAACCCTCATGCCTCAGACAGATCCACTGGGTTCAAAAAGCTTGCTGAACAGACGTTATGGCCTGCTGGAAACCCTAAACTCCATAGGTTGTAAACAGCTCGCAGTGCACAGTGCGGAAACTGAAAAGAAAGGATGCCAACGCGATCCCTAGCTGTACCATGTCGTCCGACAGTAGAAACAAGCTTGCCCTGTTTAACCCAGACTACTGACTGAAATGATTAAGGACCCCATACTATCATATTGAGCCTGTGAATCCCTCTCCCGTAGATGCTTTGGCCTTCAGGTGGTCCCTATATGGGTACCCAGAAGGCCTAAGCACATACTATATACGGTAGGCTTAAATAGGTCTGGAGCCTTAGGGTCTGCTTCCCTTGGCATCCCGGCCGATGCTGACGTAAAGGGATCCGTCCGGCTGCTCGCGCACCTGGCCAGTCATCAGGTTCAGGGTTTAGAGGCTCATACTTTAGGGCGCCTACTTTTTAAGATAACAGATCCTAACCATAGAACTAGATATCCAAAAAAAAGGGTAGGGTACGAGCCTCCAGGTAGGGGTTAGGGTTCAGGGTTTTGGGCTAATGTCCAGGGTGAGAGTTGAACTTAGGGGTTGGGGTTTAAGGGTCAGGGTTCACTGTTGCGCGTTTCGGCTTTAGGGTAATGTAGACCCCTGCTTGAGGTCCAGCATTCAGGATTTCATGGCCCCTTGCTCGCGCATGTCGTACTAGCCCTGCAGATTGGGGTTCAAGGTTTAGGGTTTAGGCTTCAGACAGTTTTGTCGTACTCCTTGGTTGTAGGGCTCAGGGTCCCTGCGGTAGGAGGTTCAATCGTCGCGATTCTGGTCCAGCACCTCAGTATTCGCTCTAGGGCATCCCCGAGCTGTGAAACTGAATGGTTCATTGAATGGTACCTTATTGAAAGAAAGCACTAAGCAGGGATGACATAATATAGTACGCCTCTGGGTCATGGAAGAAGACGTTCCAAAACTGAGGGATCCTATACCCGAAACCTTAAACCCCAAACCCCTAAACCGTATCCCTCAAACCCTAACCTAACTCTAGAAGCTGAGCCCCTAAGTGAACCCTAAACCCCGTAAGCCCCAAACCCCTAAGCCGACTCCCTAAGTGAAGATTGCAGCCGGCAAGCTTCCGCCCCGGCAACTCTACCAGAATTCAGGGGGCTTTGGGTTTGGGCTGTAGGGTTTAGGGTAGGGTTTAGGGTAGCCACACAAACACACCAAAGAAAGGTAAACCCCAAAGCCCTAAACTTTAACCTCGATTTAGGGCTCTGTGTCAAGGTCGTGGAAGGTGAATACCCTGAAATCCACAACCACCCTAAACCCTAAAACCCTTAAAACCCTAAACCCTATAAACCCTAAACCCTGCAAACCCTACAAATCACCAAAACCGAGCCCTCAACTTTCATCCAAGGGAAAGTGGAGGGACCCTTAATAAGAATCCCTAGGTATATACCCTTAATATAGCTATTATGTATCCATTATATAGCCCATTATAGGGTAGGGGTCCCCATTCGGGGTCCCTCCTTTTCCCCTTTGATTTAAGGAAGCCTTGGCTTTCAGCGTCTTGTTGTTGATGGTGAAGGCATACCTGGGCGACACCGTACAGCCCCACAAAGTTTAGGGTTTAGGGGCTCGTCGGTTTACCCAGGATCTGGTGGGTTCAGGTAGCCCTAAGGGTCCAAAGGACCCAAGAATCAGGTACTCGGGTTTTACGATGGTAGTTATGTAGGTTACTGTTTTGGAGAGTATATGGGTGGTTGTCAAAATTAGGGTCCCTCACCTAATATTTAGGATACCCAAAAAGTGTCCCAAATTTTGACAACCACCCATATGGCAATTATGTATAAATTATGTACTTGGACCCTTAGGGTAAGGGTTTTGGGTTTGGGAGATCTAAGGCTTGTGGGGTCGGTGGTTGTAGGGTTTGGGGTTTAGGATTTGGGGCTTGGGGACTAGGGTTCGGGCTTGGGTGTACAAGGGGTTTGGGGTTTGGAGGTTGTAGGGATTGGACGATTTGGGATTCAGTTTGGAGGTCCTGCGATTGCAGGCTTGGCGCTGTGGGGTTGCGTACCAGTGTTACTTCTTTTTGTGCTTCGGGCTTGGAGTTCAGCGTTGACAAGTTGAGGATTTCTTGTTAGTGGTTTTTAAGGCTCTGTGTCGGCCTTGCAGCATCATGCTGCAATGCCTGCTTTGGTCGCATTCACGTGTAGAGCAGGAAGGTCGATCCGGCCCTGCCACTTCCAAGCGAATTAACGGCTCTTCTCGCCGTGCAACATAATAACCTAGACGAATCGTGATAATGTACAAGTGTCTAGAACTAAAACAGTAGTACATCCCACACCCAGCGAACCCTAAGCCCAAAGCCGCAAACTATAATCTCGAAGCCCCAACCCCAAAGCTCCGAACCTACGATTGCAGACCCTGTTAGGAAGGCGGTGAGCATGGAGTGTCAAATTCAGAGCCTGCTCCGCAACTAAACTTTCGCCATACTAACCAGCCATCCTGTACTCCCGGCTTCCACACGACCTATCCGACGTTGTCTAAACCTAAACCCTTTTCAATCCAAATGACGATGCTACAGCAACCCTGCCATCCGAGGGCTTTTGGACAAGTGGCAGACCCTGTGGGCCCAATGATCCGAAATTGCGGAAGAACATACCGCATGCACATATACATCAGTATATATATATATATATATATACATATATATGTATGTATGTATGTATATATATATATGTGTGTATATATATATACACACACACACTTTATATACATATATATATATATATATATATACATATATATATACAAATATACTCATATGTATACACATATATGTATATATATAGATACAGATATACACACACGCGCACATATAATCCTAATCAAGTCTATGTGTGTATGCATTTACGCATGCATATATGTCCGTATGTCTGTCCGTATGTCCGTATGTCTGTCTGTCTGTCTGTCTGTCTGTCTGTCTGTCTGTCTGTCTGTCTGTCTGTCTGTCTGTCTGTCTGTCTCTGTCTGGGTGCATGGACGTATGGATGTATGTATGTGTGTATGCTTGTGTCTATTTATGTATGTAATGCACATATACAGTCTAGTAAGCCGACTGTAAATGTTTATGTAAAACAAGCACACATGTTGCTATATATATATATATATATATACATATGTAACCATGTAAGTATATGTATGTATACACATGTATACTATCTACCCTGCTCATTCACGCGTTCAGGGTCCCACTTCTCACACTTTGGCTGTCAAGCTCCACCCCCACGCCCTAACCCTAAGCCCTAAACCCTGAAACCTCTAAGCCCGAAGCCCAAGCCTGAAATCCCCGCAGTTTCTGAAACTCATATTGGAACCCCAAGCCCGACATACTTCAACCCGAAACACTTTTAGTTCTAAAGCTCCTCTTTGAACCCTACTTAAAACCCAAACCCTGAACCCTAAACACTCTTAGTTTCTGAAACTCATATTTGAACCCTAAACCCTACTTGCTAAAACCCCAAATCCTTCACCCTGAACACCCTTCGTCCTAGTTGGACCCTTCGCGAAGACAATCGCGGCCCAGAGACAGGTCTGCTCGCTTCCTGCCAAGCGACTGTGGGGGGTTCAGGAGCTGGGGCTTGGATTTATAACTTTAGGTGCAATACCCTTCCGCAGAGATTTCAGCTTTATGTTTGTTTATCTTCTATGGCGTCCCTGGTCAATGGCCCAGATTTTGGCTTCAGGGTGGACCAGAAACAGTCGCAGCAGCAGTGGTAACTCTGACCATTGCTTCGCAAGGCTTTGGACCGTCGGCAGAAACACACACCATGTCCGAAGCAACACTTACCTATAGTCTCCATTGTAGTCCCTTTTTTTGGTCAATCATTTTTATGGCTAGGACCCTATAACAGGGATTTTGTTTAACCAAAACAAGGAACTACAATGGAGACCATAGGTAGATGAGCATTGAGCACTGCTAGCCCGACTAGACCCATCACCCCAAAAGGGGGAAATTCCTTAACCGAAAACCCCCCACAACTCTAATCCCTAAACGACCGCAGCCCTAAACCCCAAGACACATTGCAACCGAAACTATAGTGTCGGGTTCTTTGCAAGCGAGGAATAGGATGTGCTTAATGCTCCCCACTTGCATCCGTACTGGATTGCTTATGCTTATGTCGATTCTTGTCGCCTGACTAATTAACCCTTCACGGCCTGGAAACTTGGAAAGAAAACTTCTTCTCGTCGAAGGTGATCTCCACCGGGAAACTGACCTTGCAACAAACATTGCCTGGAACATGACTTTTTCGGGTCTGCGCCTGCTAGCTCACCGCTTTTTTGTGTTGTCTGTCTGAAGATGGCAGTGATGGGCGGTTGTTGTGGTCGTGTTCGTGGTGGTGATGGTGGTGGGCCTTCAATGCCAGATGGTGCGGCGCTGGCGGTCGTTTTTGGGAAAGCAATCAAACTGCAGTACACTGCAACTATATATGGTCGTCATGTAAAAGTCACAAGACATGCTAGCTGTCCATCTTTCCTACGCGGTTACAAACCCCCGTCCGTGTCAGGTTCCCAACAAGTTTCTATAACCCGAATTCAGAAAATCCTCATCCGACAATGCGAGAGAGTCGACGAGTCGTTGAAGCCGCCGTATTCCGGTTGGGGCTTACCCAGAGGCCCCAAAGTAGTTCCTTTTTGGGGTTCCCTTATTCGATTCTATATATGAATCCCAAACAGGAACTACTTTGGGGCCTTTGGGGAAAAACTACGGCACAGGCCCCTTTCGGAAGCAACCATCAAAATCATACATCCTCCAATGATCGCTCGCTGAGGCCACCGGCCAGGGCATCTGTGTCGCCTGGCGTAGAGAGATGTGGGAGTTTCCGAAAATTAGGGGTACGTTATTTAGGGTCCTTATAATAAGGATCCTACTATTTAGGGTACTATATTAGGGTCCCCTATTTTCGGAAACCCCCATGCGGAGTTTGAACAGTGTGGGACTCCGCGCTGGAATCACAGTCTCTCAACGCTGTCCTAAAGCCTAACTTAAACCCAACACACCCCAAAGCACCCCTATGATCTTGCCTAAAGCCCCGAAAGGTCTGCAAGAAATTTGGCCGTCTGCCAATAATTAGGCCCCACCTACAGTAGTTCCTTTTTGGGATTACTTTATAGGATTCTAACCCCCAAAAGGGAACTACCTTTGGGGCCTATGGGCAGACAAAGCATGCGAAACCACAAACCATAAATCTGCCCCCCAAATCCGATGGTCCAAAGACCATGAAACCTCAGAGGGCCTTACTTGGAGGTTCATGGGTTCCTTGAAGGGTTCTATAGGATTTAGGGTTCTCTTAAGGTCTTAAAGGTTCTATAGAGTTTAGGGTTTTTGGGCAGCTATATGTGGAATTCTAAGTCCCCTACTATGGGTTCTAATCATAGTTACCTTGCTTTTCACCCGACTTATAACTACCCATGAACCTCCAAGTATGAGCTATCCCCGAAGGTCCCGTATTGTACCCATGTGACCTATAGCTGGACCTTGCAAGTACGCGTTCACGCCTGTTGTTACAGGCCAAATCTTATAAAGTATGGTATAAGTATGTGGACCCTTAAGCTGTGCAAGTAGGGGGTCCTGGCCTCAACCGGCCACCTAGGAACCACTGTCCGTTACACAGACGAAGGCGAATTGAGATTCCACATTTGTTTCTGGGAGGGTGCATGGTGCCAGGACCCCAAAAAGCTATGAGTGCCCAAGACACTGCCGGGAAGCCTCCGGAGCACATAAACCTGAACCCTTCGTTTTTCGGGCCCCGAACCCCAGACTACCCCTAGGGGTGGGTTTAGGGGCTTAAGGTCGGGGCTTGTAGCTATGAATCCCGTACTTTAAAAGTTGTCACTGACCAGTAGTGTAAGGCTTGTGCAAATGTAGACTACTGTTGATGATATAAACCCTGCATGACCTTCAGGACCCTAAACTATGGGAATAATGGTATATTCCTTATTCTGGATGATGCAGGATTTATATCATCAACCGTAGGAACCGTTAAGAGGCCCTAAAGCCGAAACCCTTTTGACCCAAGCGCTGCCGGCAGGACTTTTGCCCAAGAGAACGAGCTGTCCCTTCTGCATAGACGCAATCGCGTCCTCGATCGGATCACAGAATGTACCGTAGAGCTGATCTTGCTTAGTGCTTTAGCTTTAGGGCTACGGGGCTTTGGGGTTTAAATGGTTTTAAGGCACCAAAGCCTGTTTAGGGTGTAGGGTTCGCTTGGGGTGTTTTTTCATAAGCTTTTGGAGGGAAGATCCAGCTGCCACGGCCTTGGCTTTGGATTTAAGTCTGAGGTTTGGGGCTGTAGGTGTTAGGGCTTTAGAACTTTAAGGTTTAGGGAAGGTTTCTGTTCGTTTCACGGAGATGCAAGGAACTTCAGTCTCGGCATGGAATCAACACCCGGCACCCGGCTCTGTCTGTGCATCTCTGGCTATGCTCGAGTCTTCGCGTGTGCTTCGGGTCGGGCGCGTAACTCTCAAATTGCTCCGCCATGATGGTCCTCACAAAATGGTGCAACTGAGGTCTCACACTGCTTGCTTCGCGGAGGCCCGCACTCGCAAGCTTCTGCCAAATCAGTTGACGGAAAGCTCCCCTCGCACGTCCATACCAGCCCACTTCGCAGCAACATCAGCACGACTCTCAAGCCAGCAAAAGCTCCTCTGCACCCACTCTAAACGTTTCACATTCTGCCACTCTAAGGGCAAGTTGTTGCTCGCGCGGAATGCAGGGCTTGGCCTTAGGAAAAAGGGCATAGGACTAGGGTGACTAGAGCTTCGGATTTCGTGCAAGCGTTTAGGATTTAGAGCTTTAGGGATTAAATATATAGGGTTTAGATCGTAGGCCCGCGAAGTGTAGAGTTCAGGACTCAACTCTCTGTTGGAGCTCACGGTGTGGGATGTGGGGCTCGCAACAGTACAGATATCTATTGGGTTTAGGGTTTACGCTTTAGGGTTCAGAGTTTAGGAATGTACGAATCTACGATTGAATCTGCTCTCTAAGAGCGACTTCGGAAATCAGCCTATGATGGTACCCTTCAGAGATGTCTGCATGGGACGAAGCCCATATCACAATAGCCTGAAGCCCACGGCTGCTCCTCAAGCAGGAAAAGAAGAAACACAACCATCAAAATCTCGAACCCAGAAACTCCAAACCCTAAACCCTAACCTGAATCAATATTTCCCAAAAAATCCAAGTTGAAACTCTCAAAACGTAAACCCTGAACCCTGAATCCACATCCTGCGTCCGGGATTTGACCATGGAGAAGGCTCGGTACACCGCGGCGTAGAAGACGACCTCCACGACATGTCAGGCACAAGCGGGTTTATGGTAAGGGATCTAACTCAAGTTACCAGAATACGGACCTATAGTAAATAATATGGTTTCCTGGGCTACCAGGGTTTTATACAGGGGGCCTAGTACCACGCTTCACACGAGTGCTAAAGCTGCTAATAATAATAATAACAATAATAATAATACCAATAACAATAATAATAATAATGATGATAATAATAATATTAATGATGATGATAATAATAATAATAATGATAATCATAATAATAATGATAATAATAATAATAATCATAATAATAATATGTTATGTCCCATCGCCCTTCCCCCACGCCCAGCCAACCCAAGAGCCCTACAGTAACCCCGAACCCCAAACCCCTATACTCAAACCCCAAAACCCAAACCCTAGACTCTAAAACCTAAATCCACAAAAAAGCAAACCCTAAACCCCTAAGCCAGGCCCTGAACCATCTGCGGCCGTGCGGCATCCATCACTGCTGTGCTCGGGGCAATGGCCTTGCTGGCGATGAGCCTGAGAGATCAGGAATTGGGGTTTAATGCTTAGGGTTTGGACCCTCATAGGTACTCGGGTTCAGGGTAGTAGATGTGTTGGTCATGTAAGGGCCTTAAAAAACTAGAATAGGGTTTTGGGGCCCATTACACTCTAAATATAATACGGAAGCCCCAAAATCGTATTGGTAGTTATTTAAGCCCCTATATTGTATAGACTGTAGATCTGCACAGACCCTGCGGAGGAAATGAGTCGCTATCCTTGCAGACTACTCCAGAAGCCTGCAGAAAATTCACAACTTGAGGAGAAATGCTTCCTCTAGGCTGTGCTGGGCTGCGCGAAGCAAGACGACGACCATGCT
Source organism: Symbiodinium sp. CCMP2592 (assembly GCA_905221615.1). NCBI lineage: Eukaryota > Dinophyceae > Suessiales > Symbiodiniaceae > Symbiodinium > Symbiodinium sp. CCMP2592. Next base: position 714,338 of record CAJNDT010005858.1, read on the forward strand.
GATGATAGTGACGATGAAGATGATATGCTGCTGAGGAGGAGGACGAGGCGGCGGAGAATGCTGCTGATGTCTGCCATTACTGACCGTGACGAATAAGACTATAGCCATGGAAAGTGGTCATGGAGGCAACAAATTTTTAGCCATTGAGGATGGTTCGGGTGTCGCTGCTTCTACTGATGATGGTGATGATAATGATGATCATGACGTTGATGGTGATGGGGATGACGATGATATTGGTAGTGGCGGGACGGTTAAGCAGGATAATGTTATCAGCATGAATGCATGCTGCTGGTGCTGGGAGTGTAGCGATGACAATGACACACAATGATAATGATGATGGTGATGATGATGTTGATGATTTTGTGGATGATGATTGTGTGACGGCAGAAGGGGCTCCAACAGTCGCGAAGGAGCTCAAGAAGATGATGTTGTTGTTGCTGATGGAAAGAACCGTATTCATCATTTCGCTGATGCTGCGAGGCACAAGGGTGATAGTGACGATGCTTTTTAGTGATCGCACGGACGATGGCTGTGGTGACGATGGCGCTGATGCTCACGAATGCATGGTGCTTATCGAGCGTGTTGTAGGACATCTCTTCACCAGCTTTGATGACTTTAGTATTCATGGCTGGGCAGGCGTGGGACAACCGGCGCAGGTAGCAGTGACGCTGCTAAGCTTCCGGCCCATCCAGCCACATGGTGTCAATCGTGTTCTCCTTGTGAATGGTGTGGCACTTGTCTTAGTTCGGAGCTCAACTTGCTCGGCCGATGGCATCGTTGTCTGGACTGTGAGCGAAATTACCGTCTTCCCTGACACTCCGGAAGCAGAAATCGATTTCAAATCGTGCATGAGACAGTGGAGGCTTTACTACCATCTCATGCACCTCTGAGCAACTTCTCCTTCGTATGAGATCTCGAACTCAGCTTATCCACCAGCGGCCCTGATTCAAACGTGAGTCAACCCAAACCCAGAAGCTTAAGCGGCCTTTGAACCATCATAACCATACGATTTTTTCAATAACCCCACAGGGTTTGAATCTCATAACAATGAAAGATAAACAAAATGAGCGTTACTAAAGGAATCGCCATCCCTCCTCCGGACGGCAGCATGGTCTTTGCATGTGTGTGTGTGTATGTGTATACGTGAATGTTGTTCGGTACAGAGTGTCTGGCTTGGGGCTGAGAGGGCTTGAGGGTTTGGGCTCCAGGGGTACAGTCCATCTTGTGTTCTCTAATTCTGCACCTTGGTCTCCAACAGATTGAAAACAGAAGCTGTGACTCCAAAAGCCCAAATCCGTAAATCTTTGATCTGCAAATCTAACGTGTCCCTTCGCTCCTTGTATGCCTTGGTCTCCAGCAGGTCAACCAAGTAGTCCACCTCAGCAGGTCTTCAATCCCAAAAAACCTAAACCCTGTACTTGGCTCACAGCCCATATCGAAGTTGCCCCAAACATGTCATTTTGAAAACAAGGGCCTGGGAAAACAGGTCTAAACGAAGCAAGGTGCCGATGTTTTTTGAAAAAAATAACTTCGCATGAAACCTGCCTCCGACGGTGTACGGCTCATGTTTACGGCTTAGGGTGGGGATGTGCGCTGCACCCCCCCCCCCCTCCAAAAAAAAAAAGAAAACAGTGGTCTGCATACTAGCGGCTTGGGACGTATATAGTGCTTTTAGTCCAGAGAGAAATCAAGCTTGAGGCAAGAAGCGGGATGACGAATGTCGCCGGAGATGTCCAGGTTCATCAGTGCAAATCGCAAGCTCTTCCTGCAGAAAATCTCATGGAAGTGTGTCCGGTATGGTGCCGCGTTCGTGCTCAGGGCTTTGGGCGGCTTGGTGAGGATCTGATTGGGTTTAGAGTTTAGGGCCTAGGGTTTCTAGGTTTAGGGTTTATAGGGTTGTTTAAGGTTTAGGGGCATAAAGGTCAAGCACGATCTACCCTAATCGACCAGCACCTACTCGATGATCCGGGACAACACCAAGCGGGCGCGACAGCCATGCGGCTTCTGGCAGGGAAGTGAGCGAACACGCGTCGCCATACTGTCGAACATTTATAACCCCTACTAAGGCCCAAAGTACTCCAACCCCGGAACCACTGCAATCAAACTCAACCTCACAAAACTAACCACTCCACGACCTAATCCGAAACACTAAAGCCGAGAACCCTTGAACCCCAAAACCCTACACCCTAGAACCCTAACCTCAAGAACCCTAGAACCCTGGAACCCCTGAACCCTAAAACCCTCCAAGGTAAGGATTCCCCTAAACCCTACAGGGAACTCCAGAAAGTTGGAATATGGTTTCATGGTAGGATACCCTATAATTTACCATAGAAGGGTTAGGATAATCATATTCCAACTTGTTGGCTTTTACCTTATAAACCCTAAACCCCAGACCTCAGCTCCGTCGCTCCTTGCGGCTTCGCGGTTCGGGCCCTTGGCAAAGATGTGACCGAACTGGGAGTCGGCGAACTCGTGAATGCCACCCTGACGCTTGCGGGCTCTCGGGCTTTACCGGGATCCCCCACTGGCCCTTTAATGGAGCCCTTATGGCCCCTACTAGTGGGTATTTAGGGCATCCTAGACTCCCCAACTACCCCAAATAAGGTAATCCCAAAAAAAGAACTACTTTGGGGCCTCTGGGTAGCGTTTCAAGGTTTAGGCTGATATAGCCTTCAAGGGTTTAGGGTTTCGGGTAGACTACGTAATCAGTATATAAACAGGGTAGAAGTTATTTGATATAGTGTCCCAGTGCCTAGCTTCAAACACAGCGCAGGGTGGGTGTTGCTGGTGATTTGAGCGAAGAGGGCTACGGGATTCTCTCAAAGCTCACTACGGGCCAGAAGGAGAAGTGATCTGGCTTGTGGGGTTTGGGGTGTGGGGTCTTTGGGGGCATTAACTAGGATGCCCAGTAACCTAGGAATCAAAAGGCTCCCTTTTTGGCGATGGGGTAATGCATGCATGTGCGCGTGTCATTACATACGGAAGCCTGAATAACCACGAATGTTTGCTGTTTTGGGCTCTGTGATCTGTGTTATATAGCTATACTCTAAGGCACAACATATCAAATTATTAAGGCCAAAAAGAGCCTCATAGGAGTTGATAGCTTTTGTGGGCCTCAGTGGGGGCTTCTACCTTTGTTGAAGGCTTGGAGAAGGCTTTGTACGAGGCTTTTCAGTTGGGCTTGGGCTTAGGGTTTAGATTGCTTTTCGATGCAATGGCTCGGGGTCTTAAGTTGTCTGAGCTTGGTTTCGATCTCCGAAGGGTGGTGGGACTTTAGACGAATTTGTCTGCCCGATCACTCTTTCAATTCAGCTACAGGTGCATGTCGTCCACGTGTGAAAATACATAGACGTATTATGAGTATGTGTATATGTATGTGTATATAAATATATATGTGGGTGTGTGTATGAGTGTACGAAGATGAAAGTGCAGAAAAGGGCTTTGTTTTTTGAATGCTGTCTAGTCATGTGTTTTGCTACATATACACTTACGAGCAGACAAACGCAGCACCATCAACCCCAAGACTTAGGTTTTTCAGGGCATGGGGTTTAGCATTCTGAGCTTTCTACTATAGTACTAATGTTATTTTACATCTATTTTCATATTAGTTATCATTAATTAAATATATAATGCCCTATAAGAATACCACAAATGTATGCCTTCAGGCCGACGCTGAAGTAGCCCCAGCAGTCACCGGCAGACTGAAACCTGTTCAGCAGTGGCTTCATGGTGTTTAAGGCTTGGGGGACAACTCGACACGCTCAGGGTTCGATACAGATAGAGCCAAATGCCTGTTTCGGATTCCGCAGCTACGCAATGCATTCTTGGCGGGGGAGACTTAGAGACAGATTTTCTGCAGTGTTGCAGGTGAGTACTGGCGACCACAAAGACCTGTTTAGCGTCGGCATAGTCTGTCGTGTTCCCAAGCAGCAGGCTTCAGAGAGATACCCAACATTAGGTGTGCGCGTGTGTAGAGGATCCGCGTACTCATGCAGTACATGGGTATATGGTCTTGTACGTTCGGGTCCCTTCCTGGATAATTACCTAGCAGAAAACTTCAATTCTTGTAGACTGATGATCCCCCCATCGGACCAACATGCAGAGATATGCCAACGCCCTAAAATTCGTCGCGGTTTAGGGTTGTTGAAGTCCTCGTAGCCGAACCCTATACCCTCAGGACCCTAAACTCTAAACCCTAACCCTAAGGCTCCATGTACCCATATTGTATATACTTAGGCCTTATAATAAAGTACCCATATAGGGACCTCTTTAAGGCTTACAGTAAGTATCTACTATAAAGGTACATGGAGCCTTTGGGTAAGCCTTGACAAAGGCTACGGCAACCGCCTCACGCTGTTGATCTTGCCGCTCGTGGGCTTGAAGCCCTCGTCTGGATTCTCCGCGGTGATACGCGAGGCGCAGCAATGCTGGCGGCAGCGTTTACGGCGTTAGGTTAGTATAGGGTCCTAAAAGTGATAGAGTCGGGTGCGGGGGGGAAAATACGATAACCCTAATACAGTAATTCTACGAGGATAATAAAAGTCTTACCAAACATCCCAACTGGGATTCAAGGCTCATGGCTTTGGTAAGCATTGCAGGTTTGGAGCGGAAGCCTGTGGGCTTTGAAACCGGGCTTTCAACCCCGCTTCACGGATCAGGTTAGGGTTTAGGGTTTAGGGTTTATACTTACGAAGAGCTTCTAGATGTTGGAGTTCTAGAGCCTCTGCAACTGTATAAATCCTAGTCCGGGCTAGGCCCTAAGCCGTAGTCGTAGAACTTCTACAACTGTATAAACCCTAAACCCTACACCGTCTATTCTCAACAAACAGTACACCCGGCAGTGTCGACTGGCAGGGATTGGGATCCACTTATGAACATCAACATCCTTATAGTTTCAGAAACCTCAACATGCTCACTAGTTGTCAACAAGTGGTAGCTGGGTTGTGCAAGAATTGGAAGTCCTTCTTGCAGAGTCGCCAAACATCCCTTGCTTAAAGAATCTGGTTCAAACTCATGTAGGAACCTGATTGAGAAACCTTGGGCCTTTATTAGGGTTCCAGTTATGAATCCTACTATTTTGGGGGGTTACAGGCCCAGGGTTTCTTAATCAGGTTCCTACATTACTACCGTGTTCCGCAACAAGGCATCCCGTACAACCCCAAGGCTCTGGTCGGAAGCCTGGTTTCAGGATCTTCATATGGGTGGTTGTCAAAATTATGGTCCCTTGTTTGGTCCCTTTTATAATACGGCACCTCGTATTTGGGGTACCCAAAAAGGGACTTTAGTTTTGACAACTAGCGTCACATAGGGGGACCCCAGTAGACTTAAAGGGTCAGGGGACGTAGTGAGTAGGGTTAGCCCCACGATCCTTTAAGCAGGCCTTACATAGCCGGACACACATCCTATGGAGACTTAAGACAGCCCCCCGTGTTCTGAACCTCTTCTTTTGGGGATTTTGTCCCCCGGGTTTTAATTTCAGAAGAATGCAGAACTTGTGGTTCCTAGTAGGATTTAGGGCTTAGGGTTTAGGCTTAGGCCTGCGGGTTCAGGATCTAGGATGTAAGATTTCGGATTTTGATTTGGGTGGTGGGCAAAGTGTTGGTCCCTTTTTGGGTCCCTATTATAATACGGCACCGATGATTTAGGAACACCTTGATTTTGACAACTGCCTTTATTTATTTCGGCTTACCAGCTAGACCCGAAGCCCTAAGTTCTCATGGAGAGTGGACCTCGCGGACTCGCGGACTTGATTCCTGTACCCGCCTATAGTCTCAAATTGTAGTTCCTTTTTTTGGTTAACCAAAATCTCTATTATAGGGTCCTAACCATAAAACTGGTAAACGAAAGGAAGGAACTACAATGGAGACTATGTGTGGGCCAACACCGAAACAGTACCCCGACCATCAAATGCAGTACTTATTGGCTTCCCTGGTTTCTTCTTTATGGAACCCTCGGCCTTCATTACGAAGTCCCAGGAAAAGTTACCGACATATTGGGCGTTTCCGAAAACAAGGGGCCCTGATCTAGTACCCTGAATAGTGGGATTCTTAATAATTCCCCGAGACAAGGTACCCCTTGTGTTCAGAAACCTCAATATGCGATCCCTGGGGAGCGGACCGCGGTGATGGGTGGGTAGTCCACCGCGAAGAAGTCAATCTTGGAGCACTCAGTCCTCAGGAAGGTAGCAACAGTTCATAGACCCAGCTATGACGGTTTAGGGTTTAGGGTTCCAAATGTTCCAAGGTTTAGGTTTTTGTCCATATGCCATAAAGGCTTATAAGATCTCTTAACGTTTATGGTGACAGCCGCAAAGTTGGAAGATGCGCACCCAAAATTTCAGCACCCCACAGTTGGAATGAAACACATCTTCCAACTTTGGATTCTTCCAAGTTTGCAATCTTCCAACTTTTGAGTACCCCATGAACCGCTCCAAATGCCGGGACCTAAAGTTGGAAGATGGGACCAAGCAGACCCAATATTTAATTGCAGCTTCTCCGTCTCTCTCTCTCTCTCTACAATACTGGAGTAAGTGCAGTTTTTCTCCCTCTGCAATACTGGAGCGGCCATAGTATTTGCAGCTTCTCTCTTTCTGCAATATTGGAGCGGTCGTAGAAATAGTGCAACATTGGACACAGGAATTGCAGTTTTCTCTCTCTCTCTCTGCAATATTGGAGTGGTCGTAGTATTTGCAATTTTTCTCTCTGTGCAATACTGGAGCGGTCGTAGTATTTGCAGCTTTTCCCTCTCTGCAATACTGCAGTGGTCGTAATACTTGCAGTTTCTCTCTCTCTCTCTCTCTGCAATACTGGAGCGGTCGTCGTAATTGCAGGTTCTCTTTTTCTGCAACACTGGAGCGGTCGTAGTACTTGCAGTTTCTCTCTCTCTCTCTCTGCCATATCGGAGTGGTCGTAGTAATTGCCGTTTCCCTCTCTTAGCACTACTGGATCGGTCGAAGCAATTGCAGTTTCTCTCTCTGCATTACTGGAGCTGCTTCCCGCAAACCGAAAGTTGGAAGATACCGTTACCGCATCAACCGGTCCAAACGCCGGGACCTAAAGTTGGAAGATGGGACCAAGCCAAACCCAAAGTTGGAAGATGCCGTTGCCGCATCAACCGTTCCAATTGCCGCCTTCCAACTTTCCGGCGTCTACTGTAGTCACCTCCGAGGATCCCCCAAACCCTAAGCGCGCTTATAATAGGTACGTTTGCTCTACTAAGTTGTTCATGTCGGAGGGGGGGAATCTAGGAAGTTCTCTAAAGGGTCAAGTTCGGCAAATTAGGGTTTGGATCTTGAGAAGGGGCTGGGATGAACTTTCAACACTTTGTTTTATCTACAGTTTCGGGATTTCGGTTTGTTCCTAAACTTCGGGTTTAGGGTTCAGGCTCTTCGCAGAGTTTAGACTTCTTCTGGCTTCCTCCCGGACTTATCGAATGGTAGCCCGGTCACCACCCCCACTGGGCATCAAAACAGCCCAAAAGCCTTACATAGAATGGTCTTTGGGCCCAAAATCCGAAAAAAAAGTATGAGTCCTTAGATCCCTAGGGCCATGTCACAATACGGATATCGTGTATTCGCTGGCGAGTGCTTTGCAGGAATCCAGAACCCCATCCCCCAAAACGGCTCTTTTCCTGGATATTGCTACTGCAAAGCCAACTATGACCATGCCTACCCCGCAGAGCTCTGGAACACTCAGGGGCGAGCGGGTCATAGCCATAGAACCTGCAGCAGCAGGGGGGTTATTTAGACCTGGGGTTTTTGTGCTTGGAAGTCTTGGATGCAGGCGCTCGATAATTTTGTGCCCATACAACAAGGACGCTATGCTGGCTACCGCTGCTCGAAGCTATTCCATTCCAAGGGCGGGGGCATCGGATGCTGAACAGATGGAGCAGGGCCTTCTCACGCAAAAGACCCTTGTGGCTTTCTAAAACGCAAGAACAGGAACATGTTCATGCCGTGGCAAGTATATATATATATATATACACACATACATATAGACCATCCTATCCACGGCTTTGGAGAAATCAGTGAGCTTCAATAACTCAATGTGGGATTTAGAAGTTCGTGCTGATGCAGATTGCCGGAGTTCCAGCTGACAAGAAAATAACGGCGCTTTGATAACTACAAGAAAAAAGGTGTTGGGGGATGTTCTAGTGCATATACAGTGTATACATATTCAGGGACGATGAGAGTCGGATCATACTAGTCAAACTTCAACCTGTGCATTAATCCACTTGTCGAACTGCAAGTAGGTTCCCCCGAATCTCTAAACCCCTAAATCCTAAAACACTGGAAGCCTCGAAACCCCCAAACCTAACCCTCATGTCCGTCAACTTCCCCCTATGTGCGACCCAGCCGAGCGGGGCCTTCGGATGTCGGGGATGTTGTGAAGCGGAATGCCCTTGGCCAACGATCAAACTGCAATCCCTAGATAGGTTTTAAGTTTCAGGGATGAGGGTCTAGGGCTGAGTTTAGAGCTTCTACGGTTTAGATATACTTTACGGTAATCGGTTCAGGATTGCGACTTCAGAGTATGCCTAAACACCAAGCCATCAAGCCTGCATCGAGTCTACGATGAGGGGCCTTTGTTTTTTTGTTTTTGCTCTCTTCCGACGAAGAACCAACCCTGCGCTCCAAATCTTAAACTCTGAACCTCAAGCCCCAAACTTTGACCAAATCTGAAACCAAAACCCGAAACTTAATGACGGCGCAGGACTAAGCTCCTCTATTGCAGCCAAACCCACATGATACGTTCCGGACCTTATGCTCATAATCCCGCGCAAATGAACCCTAAAGCATTTGGGGCTCTTTTCTTTTTGGCGCTCGGCTGGTCCAGGTACCCATATGTACATATTTTGTCCTCAAAGTCCCTACATAGGTACTTTATGAAGGCCAAAGCATCTACATGGGCACATGGACCCTTAGGGAAATATGCTGTACTCAACTCCCCAGAGCTGTTTAGGATTCGGGGTCAGGCTAGTCTCCCCGAATAGTCCAGGTACCCATCTCGTATATAATACCGTGAACTTGAGCCTGAAGCATACACGACAGGTGCTATAGTATGTGGGTTAAAAACCTCCAAATTAAATGTGCAGGGTACTAGGCCCTATATCTCCGAAAGACCCTAAACCCTATGTAAACTTCCGAATGAAGCCTACATCAGTAAGTTGGGGCCGCTTGCCATGGCAATCTGGAGCTGCGTCGCCGGCATGTTCACGCCCGTAATCGACTGAGGGCTGTGTTAGGGTGTAAATAGAGTACTAGAACCTCAGAGTATGTAGCATAATCTAATAGCCTTTTATTGGTGTTGGGCCATTATTTTACCCACTTTGGAGGGGGGGTTTAGGGAACCCTAAACCCCCAAACCCCCAAACCCAAAATCGTTGTATGCGGTGGCTTTTCGGATTTAGGGCGGTTCTGAGCAGGCAGTGTAGCAAAGAGGCTGTGGGGCTTGTTGGCTCCTAGGCTTTGTATCTTAAGGGTTTCAGGGTGTAGGGCTGAAACCTTACCCTGAGGCTCAAAAAGCCCCAAAGCCTTCCATAGTCTGGTCTTTGGGCCCAAAAGCCTTAAAATATGAGTCCTTACAGCCTAGGGGTTAAGGTATAGGGTTTTTCGCGTTGCAGCGTCGGGCTATGGGATGTTGGGCTTTGCTCTATTGTCTGTGAAAAGGAGAAGGTGCAACTTCGTGCTATGAGAGATCGGAGCACTGAAATCGAACAACATGACATTTTAGAACCTAACTCGCAATGAGTTGTCACAGCTACGAAGTCCTGCTTCAGCTGTGACCTGTTGCTTTAGGGTGGCACCCTGTGACACACCACGGCCCGCCGTTCTTGCTGGACATGTTCCCATAGTATGACATTAGTATCCACAAATAAGGGAACGATACGATACATCTGAAGCCTAAACCAACGAAGCGCTGCACCTGAAATGAAACCCCTCCCAACAGCAGCCCATTGAGAAAAACTTCTGCGTTGCGCCTCGGTGACAGGGTGCTCCACCTGTGCAGAGAGCATGGTGGCTGCAAGGTAGCAAGCACATTGTTCAGCATGTAGAGATTGGGGCTTAGATGGGCTTAGGATATCGGGATTAGGGCGGATGTAGGGAGTTGGGTTTAGGATGCAGGGATTAAGGTTTCGGCAACATGGGGTTTAAGGCGTAGGGGGCCTACCAGCGATGGGACTGGCCTTGCGCAACGACACAGAGCACGTTGACGGGATTTGGGGCTTCAGAAATAGCAATCACAAAACATCTGACGGTTAGTTATGGCCCCGTCGGGGTCCGCCCAATTCCCTAGAAAACTTTAACAAAGCGAGCCCGAAGCCCGAACAACCCCACACGACTCAGACAGCTATAAACCCACCACGCAACCACGCGAAGCCCTATCAAACCCTTGCAGACGCTCTGAGGGAACCCTATAATGCACAGCCCTGAACTGTGCTGTACGACAGTAACCCTTGAAGGAGCCCGTAAAATCCGTAAAAGCAGGAACAGGAACCCCTCAAAAGAACCCCTTAAAAAGAGCCTTTAAAACACACTATTTACAAGGAACCGCTAAACCGGAACCCTTAAAAAGGAACCCTTTACATTCAGCCCTCTTAAAAAGGAACCCTGTTCAAGAAACCCGTTAAGTGGAGCCCTTACGAGGAACCCCTCCTTAGGACCCCCCCCCCCCCCTCGGCCTGCAGACGAGGATTCAGCTCCAGGAAGCAGAAGGTGTGGGTCTCCGGGCCTAAATTGCTGTTTTGGGGTTCTTAAGGGTGTAGGATCTTCGTGGATTTAGGGTTTAGGGTTTGGAGGATTTTGGGGCTTATCGGGTTAAAGACTTAAGGTTTGGGTCTTCAAGTTTTTGTTTGCAGAGTTTAGGAAGCTGCCAGAACGGCAAACCCTTAAGGCCTTAAGGGCTTAATTAAGGTTCAAAACCTAGGTTGCGGGGCTTCAGGTTTTAGGGTGTGGGATTGCCGGGGTTACGTATTGGAGCAGTTTTAAAGGTTTCTGAAGCGTTTAGGGTTGAAGATCTCTGGGGTGTGAAGTAACGATTCCCTTCCGATGCTGCTTAAAATCTTTAATGCGGGCTTAGGGGCTGAAGTTGGTGGTTTGGGGCTTGGGTTTAGGATTTGGGGTTCTGCCATAGGGCTTGGGGCTCAGAGCTTTGAGATTGGAGTGTTCCACGGTCTATCATTTAAGTTTGCGATGTAATAAAGCATGTGTGTCGCATCACGAATGGCCTTAAACCGAAAAACGCTTCCGCTTATAGTTCCTCTACAGCAGGTCAAAGCGTTATACTCCAACACCCCCTTCTAATTGTTTAGTTGACCCTCCCCCGCATATTTAACCTTGGCCATTTTTCGCACAGTTTTGTGTTTGAAGTTTGAAAGTTCTGGTTTTTGAACCTACTGCTGTATATACGGGGTTCAGGTTATTCGCAAGTTGGTGCGTTGGGGTGTGAGCCTTAGACCTCTGCATTCTCGGCACTGCTTTTCGAGACTTGGGGCTTGCGCTTTGCAGTGAATCAAGCTACTCTGCGCCTGGGGCTCAGAATCGTGCAATGGTGCTACTGCTACCACGGCGACTCTGCGCGAAACTGAGCCAGCACGACAAAATGTCCAAGAGCTATGGCGCTGATAGTGCGCCCCACTGTGCAATCGATAGAGATTCTGGCGCAAACCCTGAACCCCTCAACCCTCCTCGACGACGGCTCCGCTCCAGCCACCCAAACCCCCAGGCCTGTCCTAACAATAACAAACTCATTGAAGCTGCACGGCGTCCCGAAAAGCCCAGAACACTTTTCGCAGACAGACACCAATACGCCAAACGAATGCACATGAATCAAAAGGTATTTCATACAGCAATGAAAACACAATGGTAGAATACCATGTGCACATCCGGGATATGGTGCGGCAGTACTTGCTGTCAGCCGGGTGGCTGTAAAGGTACTCCACCGTCCCTGCACCTGCAGTCATCTTAAACCGCTAGGTTCCCCCGTGCCCCGATTGAATAAGGTAACCCTGACATAAAGAGGGCAAAAGGGTATTGCTGGGGCACCTAGACTACACGAAAGCCCCGAACCCTGACCGCCGAAGCACCGCAACCAGACCATAAATCTATACTAGGATGCCCAGTAACCCAAGTGGCGCCGGAAACCCTCCTCTGTATATCATATTTGCTTCGAGGCATGGGCATATCACTAGAAGCGGCTCCTGGAGCTGCAGATCTGACGCTCTTGGGTTTAGGGTTAGGGTTTAGGGTTTAGGGGGCTTGTATCTTACATATGCACAGTCTTGAACATGGTAGCCATCCAATTGTTCGGATGACCTCGTCGCGCAGAAGAAGCTCTCGGAAAAGATGTCTGATTGCGCTCGCTCTTGCATGTCTTTTGCCAACTGATCTGCTACCCAGAGAAAGAGTGCTTTTCAACCCTCTGACTGTTCTAGAGTCTTACTGACTCCAATACCCTGCTTCAAGGTGCAGCACAGTAATTAGATTCCTCAGCTGGCATTTGGGGACTTGCGCTCCGTTTACGTGTAACCTGCGGGCTATAAGGAACCCCCGAAAGAGTCTTGCTTTCCATACCAAGCTCTAAACCGTAAACCCTGTTGTAGAATCAACCTCGAATATTAATTAGACTCCAGCCTTAGACCCTCAATATATGGGCTGACTTCTGATTGAATTGCAAATGATACTCCTTTTGTAATTTGTAGTCCTTAGGATGGACTGTACCCTGCCCAAAGACCCTTATCTAAGGGTTGCCGCACCGATCCATAACCAAAGCGGTACAACCCCTAACACACACCCCTCGTCATCTCTACCATCATGTACTCTTCGGGCTTAGGGCCCCAAGCAAGAACCATGCCATTAGACAAGGTAGCTCGAGGTGTAGAGCCTGTTTTCCCCTTCAGGCCTCATAAGGCTTGAAACTGATGAAACCTATAACTCTAAACCCTTCAGGCATAACACACCGGACCCTAAACCCTGCGATCCTGAACCCTCTAGCCGACCATAAACCCTATAACCCTAAAATGGCCCTAATCAACCAGACGCTGCTGCTTGTAAACCCTCTACGCCTAAATCCTCAACCCTATGTATACTATAAGCCCTGAATAAACCCTATACCCTATACCGTTCCCCCATTTTATTAAGCACACACCCAAAACATGTAACAACAATTTGCGGGAAATCCTCCTGAAATCATCCCGGCTTTGTTCGACCTATTCTGCATTGGAGGGTTGTAAGAGCAAGAGCAGGGGCAAGTTCCTGCTCTATGCGACAGTAGAAATGCACACTGAACACCAACCCCAACAATAACAAAACCATTTTCCGAGCTTTCATTGGTGGAGGGGGGGGGGCCTTTACTATTAGGGGAGGGGAATTATATAAAATAACTAAAACCCTAAACCCTCAAGCCTGCATTTACTATTAGCGGATGGGATTAAGTTAAACTAAACCCCTAAACCCAATAGAACCCTAAACCGATTAAACTGAACCCGAATCTCTCTAATAGGGTTCTAACCATAAAACTGCTGAACCAAAAAAGGAACTACAATGGAGAACATAGGTATTATTAGGGGAAGGGAATAAATTAAACTAAACCCCTAAACCCTATAAGCCTTAAACCCTACAGAACCCTAAACCGACTAAACTGAACCCGAAGCCCTAAACCCCAAACCGCTAAACCCCAAACCCTAAACCCCTAAACCCTAAACCCCTAAACCCTAAACACTAAAGGGGGAAGAGATTAATCTGAACCCGAAGTCAGGCCTCGATAGCCGACCAGGGCAGTCAAACGCATCGCAGCGCGTTCCATCTCATGAAACCTGTCAGCCCCAAGCATTTCTTGGAGGTTCCGTTAAGGGTCCCTTTAAAGGGATCTATAGGCATTCTATCAGGGTATAGGGTTTAGGTTTAGGGTCTACTTGCACCCCATAGCTTGAGTTAGTTAGAAATGTAACTAATAGTTAAAATTTTACCTTCGGCAAAATTTTAACTATTAGTCAAAACTCATTTATGGATATATAGTCTCGTTTGGGGGGGAAAATATCCTTAATGTTTTGTGTCCCGAAAAGCTGTGATTAAGGATATTTGCGTTTTGACTAAAAGCTACGATTAAGGATATCATATCCATAATCGCAGCTTTTAGGCACAGCTCTGGCGACGAAGTTTGGTCGAAACTTCGACCGAACTTCGTTGCTTGGTGTCGCTGTTTGCCGGGGCTAGGTGACGAAGTTTGGGTCGAAGTTTGAGTCGGGGTTTGGGCTGCCTTTCGTGTGCTTTGTTGTACGCCGACGAAGTTTGTGAAGAAGTTCAGAACGAAACTTCGTCGAAGTTTGGGCCCCGGGCCATATCCAGAATTCGTAGGATTCTGGATATCGGTTTTGGAGATCTTGAAACCCCAAAACAACGAGGATATTTCCTAGGATTTTGGAGATGACCGACAAGACTAGATCGTAGGATTTTGACTATTATCAACCTGGGATTTTGGATATCAACGAGGATATATATCCTTAATTGAGTTTTGACTATTAGTCACGATTATGGATATATCGTGTGATTATCCTAAAGGTAAAATTCAGACTAACTCAAGCTATGGGGCAGGTTCATGGTCAGCCCCAAGCTTACATAAGTGGGTTTAGGGTTCCTTTAAGGGTTCTATGGGGTTTTAGGGTTCCTTTAAGGGTTCTGTAGGGTTTAGGGTTGGAGAGTCTGCTGGTCCCGGACCTGGAGCCAGCATGCATGTAGGATATATGAGCTTTATGATTCTGGCGCGAATCACAACCAGGTTGGTGGATGAGTTCTCGGACTTCCGGGCGAGATGGCCGCGATGGAGGGCCCCTTTTTTGGTTCGCATCGGTGAGAAGAGAAGTGAGTTCTCGGACTCACCCATGGAGGCCACGGACAAGAAGCTCCACAAATCTTCTTCTGACACTCCGGATTTCGTCTTGCTCTCGGATGTCATCGTAAGCACCCATCACTGCACGAAGTCGCGCGACGGAGTCGCAGTGACGGGGGTCCCAACTGGTGGTGTCCCAGCCGGAGATGTCACCCGCGAGGCCCAACTTCGTGCGCATACGCTGCGCACGCAGGATGATCTTGCGGGCATGCTGCTGCATTGCCAGTCCGTCGACACTGTGCGACTCCTTAACTACTATATCCTCAACATCCTTTGAGGAAGTTCACTAAATGTTGGATCCTTTAGACCCTTTCGGTTATCGCAGTGACTTGAAGGTGGCTCAAGGTTCCTAAGTACCTCTATCAGAGAATGCAAAGTTTTTCTATAATTGTTTCCACCAACATGCTCAGGGTTTAGGGTTATGGTTTGGGAAAAGCACCCCCGCAAACCATAAACCCCAAAAGTCCTAAACTCAGGAGGAAGCCGCCGCAGGCCTTAGCAGGGCGGGGGGGGGAGGGCGCGACTCGACCTCGAAGTCACTCTCGTGGAACACAGAGACAGGCGGCACCGTTCGGTTGCCCTCGGAACCCTGAACCCTGAGCCCCCCACCGTAACGGTATCTACCTATAGTCTCCATTGTAGTTCCTTTTTTTGGTTTAACCAATTTTATATTAAGGATCCCAAAAGGTAACCCCAAAAAGGAACTACAATGGAGACTATACCTAGGGCCCTAAGCCGCAAACCGCTAGGCTCCGCACACGTCGGGCTTGGCAATCACGGGAGGACCTTCCTCGAAGATCTTCCTGGGCTCTCAGATTGCCCAAGGTTTAGAGTTTATAGGGCCCCCAAAAAGCATATAAGCAAAAATTAGGTTAGGGATATCCCATATAGATCCCCTTATAATGAAGCCCAATAAGGTAGGGATATCCCCATACAATGCTTATGCTTATGTGCTTTTTGGGTCCCTAAGTTTAGCGTTTAGGTCTCAACTCGGGCTCACGGTACCAGTTGTGTAGGCTAGTATTGAGAGAATCCTGGTTCTTATTATAGACACTTGGACCCTCAGGGCTTTTTGACCATGGTGGCTTGAGGTGCGAGGCCACCCATCTGCAGCACTCCAAGTTTATCGCCGCTGCTATGCCGGTTTAGGGTCTCAGGCTTTTAAATTATTGCAGGGAACTAGACCTACATAGAACCCGCAGACAACCCTGAACCCTAAGACCCGGACATGCAACTTGAGCGCTGCTAGACGGTGGGCTCAGAAAGACAGGACTGTCTGGAGTTTCTTTACGGGTTCCTGTAATATAGGGGCCTTAAAAAAGGAGCCCTTAGAAGCCACGTCTCTGGAAGCGCCGCTGGGTCGAGCAGTCGCGGCCGTTCAAGGCCAAGGTGTTGCCGTACCTCCAAGCTTTCGGGTTTAGGGAGGGTTTAGGGTTCACGATCTAGGTGGGCTTTACCGTATGTAGCATATAAGCTTCATGGGTATAGGTAGGGTTTAGGGTCAAGGTATTGGGCGTTAGGTAGGGAGAAGAGTTTAGGGTTTCGGATCCGAGGGTTCAGGGTTTAGGGCTTAGGGAAGGGATCCCCAGAATCTGAACCCTAAATCCTATGCTCACCATCTCTTTGATGTCGAGTGATAGGGGGGGGGGGGTCTTCGAAAACTTACAGGGCTCTAACTGGGTGGTTGTCGAAATTATGGCCCCCTTTTGGGGTCACTACTATAGTACGGCACCTAATATTTAGGGTACCCAAAAAGGGACCATAATTTTGACAACCACCCGACTGTATCGTGGTTCGGGTATGATAGGGCTTAGGGCTTCGGACCTTGGTCCGTGTCACTGAGGGCCCCGTTGCAGCCTTGAGTGCTTCGCAGCGCCTCCCGGTTTGAGGGTTACTTAGAGGCCCAGGGGACTTAGTAGGTAGGTTATAAGTATAGGGTTAGAAGTACCCTAAATGGAGTTACCCCAATTATAACACTACTTATAACCGACTTACTAAGTCCCGTGGGCCTCTAAGTAGAGGATTGTGGTTGGATGCCACCAGGGTGACCTTCGACAATCATGCCTAAGCACCTCAACCCTCCGCTGCAAAGTCGAATTGCTTGCTCGGCTTCCTGACCTCACCTGCGGGTCAGAGACAGCTTGGATCATCTGTGGTAGCTCCAGTGAGACACAGTGAGTCCACTAGGCGGAATAGACGGACATGGAGGGCTTAAGGTTTCTAATGTCAGGTTTCTCAGTATAGAGCCTCCCTGACAACTACACTACCCTCCTGCAAGACCACGCCAAATCTCCAAGCCCCCTTACTCCAAGAGCTATGGGCCAAACCAACATAAACAGTGAGCGCTGCATGAACCCCATAAACCCCTAAGCGCTCAAACCCTGAAAACTCATATCCACCCGACTGAGAACACTGAATCGCCGAGGCCCCGTAGTTGGCAAAAAATATTGAGCTCGATTCGCGCACTTGCACTTTTCCCCAGCATACTACTATCAGTATGTATATATACATATGTATACATATATATAAATACCGATAGATAAATGGATAGATAATGCTTCATACACCCTAAACGTGAAGCCCTAAATCCAACTGTATGATATGGTACGTGGTCACTCAGCACATTGCTGCCCTCTGTCGCGCGCACTCGTCGCCCAAAATCTGGATTTCCAGGTGGCGCGCCTTTGAAACCATCTGCCTCAGGGATACGGCTTGTACAATCTACTGTAGAATTCAGCGAAGGCTTCAGCAGTACTTGCCCGAAGCCCTAAAACCCTTCAAACCCCAAACTCTCAACCCAACTCATCGCTTGAAGGTTGTGGCCCTACATAAACCCTGCAGGTCTTAGTGGGCGTTAAACTGACACCTTTATAAAGTAGGCGTTTAACTATCACGTTGTCCTGAAGGCCTGATCCATGCTCCGAGCAGCAAGGCGTCGCCGACATCGGCTCCGAATTTTTTAGGGAGGGCTTGTGAGTTTAACTGTCTTCATTTGTTCATTTGAGATGTTTATCCGATTTCAGCGCTACACCAAAGAGATTGGCTCTCATAACTCTAGGGTGCGACTTTGACTTCAACCCTGAACCCGAAACCTAAACCCAGGCAGCTGATCATCACAACAGGTTAAGCGGAACGACTGCCGTAGACTTTTCGTCTTGTGGCTTTAATGTTGCGCCTCGCGGGTCGAGCTCTGCTGTGCTTCGCTGGACCCTAAGCTTTTTTCGAGCATGATGGGTGCCGGATATTTGGACCGTGTCCTGGAAATTGTTTGCTGCAAGGTCCTCATGCCAGTGCGAGCGCAAAAGGCGTTCGCGGACCGCCTTTGCCCAAGACCGCTCTGCTTCTTGATTGGTCCTTTGTATTCTCGATCAAGTCCCGCTGCCAAGGTCTGGGTTCGATATCGTCATTTTCTTCGGGTGCCCCCCCCTGGCTTCCATTGTGCTGGCCTGCTCTTTGGTTGAAGCCTGTCATGATCACACCATGAGCATCTGTGGGCCTCGCCGCAGTCGGCTCCGAACGAGTTTTGATGTGCACGTAAGGGCCGGTTTTTACGCAGACAGGCTGCAAAAGGTTGACTTGTCGGGCCAGGGCTGTGCTAGTTTGGGGTATGTGTGTGTGTATGCGGTTTCAACTTATGAGGGGAACGCAGAAGGGGGCAACGGTCTGTCAGGCAAAGGTTGACCCTTCGACGAAGTTCGTTTTTTCAAAAACCCTTCGGCGAACTTCTGCGAACGTTTTGGGGGTTCGTGAGGGGTTCGTGGGTTGTTCGGTTACAAGATAAAGTTCTGATATGTTGTTAAAATTCCCAAGTATATTAAAAGCTTCAATAAGAATTTACGACACTACACCCCGGATAGTCTGTGAAGTTTATATGTCAGCGAGATGAAATGATGATGATTTGCCACGCCTTTTTCTCTGCATCTTGCAGGGATTTCCTGCGAATGTCTTTCCAAAAATACGGAGTTTCTTGCGTTACTCTGGCTCATTAGCAAAAATTCTTGCCAGGGCCCGACAGTCGTTCAGTGCAGGTCCAGGAAGTGCAGAATCCTGGCGGGCGGGAGTGTAAAATCACAAATGAGGTGCGTCAAAAGGCTTGTTGCTCTGGCAACCCGTTTTCTCTCTTGCGACTTCTGCGGCCAGTGACTAAGGCAGCGTTTTATCGCAAACGGCCCGGCAAGGCGGTTGATCGCCAAAACTTGCCAGGTTCAGCGGCCGAGGACTCGATTAAAATTTCTTGCCTTCAGAAACAGCGGCAGCGGAATTCGGCAGAGTCAGGCCGGGGCGCTCTTGAAATACTTCCCTGCTCTCTGACCTACAGTCTCGGAAGACTCAGAAGCAGGGGTAACCCGAGAACACAAAAGCATGTGACACCAACTTTCAGCGATGCATTTTTTATGTTAAAAATAATAATGCTTCTTCTGTGTTCTTGCCCCTGAAACAATCTCAGTCAAGCTTACTTTGGCGATCCTCGCCCTCCTGATGCTGGCGACTTGATCGAGCTGACGGGCGATCCGGCGAGGGTCTTCGGACTCTTGCTAGGCGACGACTTGGAATTGATCTTGCGCTTCGGCGTCCGCGGGGGAGTGTTCTTGCCGTTCCCAGCTGCCGGTTGAAGCGCAGTCTCCGATTTCGCCTGCCACGATTTCGTCTTCTTGCCATCACCAGAACCGGCTTCGGGGGAGGAACCCGTCGGGCACTCCTTCAGAAAGAACGGGCTCTCGGGCAAGGTCTTGCCCTCGTTGATGTCGGAATTCAGGATCTTGCACACCGAGATGTCCACCAACCCAGCACCTGACGGAATTGCTATGCAACGAACAACTGAGTTGGAAGAAGTGGTTTCAACATGTTCTGAATAGACGAGAGAACTAGAGAAGCGCGTGCTTAGATAACTTGATCTGAAAGATTCGCACATTGCAGCTGAGAAACTCAAGGATGTGTTGAAGTTTCTTGCGCACATGACCTTGATGTTGTCGATGTTCTGCATCTCCGGCGGAAGCTTAAACATCAAGTCGGTCTGCATGTACCGCAACTGACTCTTGCCGTCGTCCTGCTTCTCCAGCCTCCAGTAGCTGCAGGAGGGATCGTCACAGAACTCCTTGAGAACGCGGACTCTTGGGCTTGGGTGAATTTAAGGCCAACCGATCCGACAAACAAGGCAACGGTTAAACCGAATTCATTCAACTTGAATTTTCACTGACTTGGACTCACGACCCCAGCCGCATGTTGGGCCTAAGAGGCTGAGCAATGAACAGGCGGCGGAAAATCACGATGTTGCAGCAGGATGCCTTACTTAGGCGGGTTAAACGAGTAGGTCCTGGAAGGTCGTCTCTGGCCCCCGTGGCTCCCAGGTTTCTAGCCGGCTGCCGTAGTCTGTGAAGCGCTTCATCATGAAGTCCTCAAGCGCGACCATGCTCTTGCTCGGCAACGCGCTGTTGACGTCGCAGTGAGTGATGAACCTACGGCGAGTGAGGTGTTTTGCACTTTTCTTGCTTCGGCAGAGGCAAAGAAGATTTGAATGAAAGATTGTTTTACATGTACTACTGATTCACAGCCAAGCTACGCGAGCAGGGTCGCCAGGAAAGCACGCTCTATCTTGCATCTGAAGTTCTTCTGCTGTTTGTCCAAGAACGACATCACTTTGGGAATCATCTTGCAAAGCAGCGGTCGCGTTTGCTCTTGCCCAAGCAATCGGAACTTGTTCATGTAGGGCTTCAGCTTCTGCTCCGACGAGTCGTCGTCGCCCACGATCTTGCCGGAGTCCAGCGAATCAAAGCTTCCCATACCTTTATGCCACGTGCGCTCTAAAGACAATGAATCACAGTCAGTCATTTCACTCAAGTTCAACTGAATTTAAAGAACCTAGCTCGCTAAAGCTTCACAGTACTATTTTTCTTTCCCAAACATACCCAAAAAAACGAAGAACTAAAATTCTCAGCGACTGAAGCCCCGATGGATGTGTTCCAGTGCTTTCGGCCGTAGGGCAAACCACGCATCGAGCTCCTGCCTCATCGTGACCAGTCTGTTCTCTTGCGCTTCAAGATTCGCTTTCTGCTCTTTGCGCAAGGCTTCCTCCGCCTTGTCCTCAGTTCACGAATATTCGGACATGTGATTAGCTTGATTGATGGGATCATATGTTTAAAGTTAAGGGGGGTCGGAAGGTTGAAGTGTAGACGCCTTGCTTGCAGACAAAACACTTTCAGCTTCTTCTCCTTCGAAAGCGCCTTCTCTTGCACTGCCTTGGTTTTTGACTGGATGCAGCTCTTCTTCGGGGCCATGGCTGCGCAAGCTCGGCCAGCAGGAAACAAAATTATCCAAGACTGAGATGCTTCAAGGCTTCTCTTACTTGCTATCGAGCCGGACATGTCACCGGCAGTGATGACGGCTGGGCCGGTGCAATTTCTCATCTCTCACAACCTCATCGCAAACAAACAGGCTTCCCTGCAGTGTCGTTTCTGAATCTGGCCGAAACAATCCAACAGGAGGCGGGCAGACCTTGCAAGCGACGTAGGTCTCTTGCAGGATAGACCGGTGGAACCGGCACCTGTTAGTGTCTGACTGTGTCTGATTGGATTGGTTTGGCTTACTATACATCAGAATGTGGAAACCAAGGACAATCGCAAAAGCTGCGAGCATCGATCCAGCGCAGGTGAGTTAATCATTTCAACTATTGACTTGAATAAGCATCCGCACACCGTCTCTATGCTCGCAGATGCGTACAGGCGCAAGCGTGCATGTATGTTTACGTTTGCGTATGTGGGTGGGCGCTACTATACAACTTAATAGTTTATTAATAAATTGTGCGTGCATGCGGTTGTGACCGGTCGCACTCTGGGTTCGCGGCAGGAGGACTCTGGCCAGACCAGTGTAATCAGCAGGGCAGGAAACTCTCGCAGGAGTCTCCGCCTGCAAGCGTGGTGATATGCAAGACCCGGAAGCTTACTGTATTAAAAATTGTTATTATGAAATATGCATTCATTCGTTACTTCAAGACAGTCAGGAGTAGTAGTCGTCGTCGTAGTAGTAGCACTAGTTATTAAGTACTAGTAGTAATAATAATCGTCGTTTACTAGCTAGTTTAGGGTTTGCTTTTGTGCTGAATCTGGGCAGAGGAACTTACGGAAGGTCTGGCTACGAGGGTGCCACTCCTTTACTTCCAAAGACTCAGATTTGCAGATTTGAGCAAAGAAGGAGAATCTTAACTGAGTCTTACTGGCCTTGTTTCGGTTGCAACTTTCGAGTAAATTACATTTATTACATTATGCCTGCAATTATTGCTTGGATGCATCTTGCGGATCTTATGGGTCTTGCGAGTGGGCGACTTAGGGGGGAGTGCCCATACCCTAAACCCTAAACCCTAAACCGGAATTATTATTAAATTACTGAAACAGAGCTTCAAGATCAGTCCCAAAGACCCCGAAACCAAACTTGAAAGCCCGGGAAAGAAGCCCAGCCCCTGAACGAACTATTGTAAGTGCATTGTATTAATGATGTTTGCGCTCTTGCTTCTTACTTATGCTAATATTAATAGGGTTTAGGGTTCAGGGGTGTAGGATAAGAGAGAGAGAGAGAGAGAGAGAGAGAGAGAGAGTGAGAGTGAGAGTGAGAGTGAGAGAGAGAGAGAGAGAGAGAGAGAGAGAGAGAGAGATCTCCGCCGGGTCGATGTCGATGTGGAGTCCGCCAGTCCCAGCCGAACACTCGGAATTGGTGTCGGCAGCTGCTAAGTAGACGAAGTCTCGCAGCCCGGCAGCCAGCAGATTACAAGGATCCACGAACGGATCCATGGAGGCCTTCTGCCAAGGGCATCCTCCAGCGAGACGCGAACCAGGTCCAATGTGAGGAGAAAGCCTTTTTGCCTGGGCGTCTTCTGGTAGCGGAAGTCAAACTTCCCGACCATGCGGTTGCACCAGGTCCGGTGGTCAAAACCGTTCTCCACGATGGAATTGGCATTGTACCCTCCAGTGCTTTCGGAGTGGGGCTAACTACGGTGTTCCCCTGGGCGGACAACCCTAGTATGTCTAGAGAAGAAAGGCCCGCCTAAGAAACCTTCCTCCGCCAAAGGGACCACCCCTATTTTAAAGGTTTCTTAAAACAACACCCCCTACACTACACCCAATTCACCCAATGCCTTAGCCATTTAATTAGTTCGGAGGAGGCACGGTGGAGTCCTACACCGGGGATTCTATTTCAGGAGCCGGAAGGCGAAAACTGAAGCATCCCCAGGGTCGAAATGATACCCTCCGAATGTGAGTTCGGCCTCCTGAAGTGAAGAAACTGAAACATTAAATCAAGGCTTTCTGACAGGGCCCCATAATGCTTCGGCAAGGGAATCTTACGCAGTCGAGGTCCACCCTGAAACGGCTCCTGACATACCATTCGGCAACGGGTTGGGCCTTAGGGCGGGGGGCTTAGACTACAGCCTCCGAACTAATTAAACTCAACCACCTACCGTACACGCCAAGAGCGGGACGGAGCTGAGCGAACGGCGCCAGCGGCAGCAGCCGGGCAGCGCAGAAGGGTGGCCTGCGATTGGAGCTTCTGATTTTAAAACGCGGCATATAACGTAAATGCAGATCTAAAGCTTCATTTGTTGCAGACTGCACAACGCCGTTTGGTGACATGCCTCTATCGGCATCGGCTCCCTCTGGCAAACGGCGTCTGGCACGGACTGGACCTGAGCGAGCGTCGGCAACGGTGGATATGAGCAATCAATGTCGGCACTGCTGCGGCCAAGTGCTTGCCGCCACAACGGCAAGTGGCTTGTTTGTTCTTACATCCTCTTTTCACTTGCCTGTCACCCTCCGAAAGAAGGCACTTCACAAAGCATCAAATTCATGACCCCGTGGCAGTAAAGTTCTGTTCTGAAGACAAAGACCCAAAATGACTTCCCCAGCTTTGGCAGTCTAGCCCCACTGAGCTCCAGGCGTGCCAAAGAAAACGGCCGCAGCAAAGTCCTAGCAAAAACGGGCGGTTCTATTTTAATGCGGCTCGCTAACACCACTGCTCTGGGCCTGCGGACATTGATTGCTGCTTCTTTGAAAGTCTGTATCTGCCCAGCACCTCATCTAATAATATCGACACCGCACTTTTTTGGTCCTCGCATTCAATCATCGACGAGCAAGCACTGACGGCGACGATTCTTCTTGCCAGCGGCGCGGATTTTGCAGCTTCGACTTTAGTCGTGAATGGCATCGAAGTCGAAAGGACACTGAACACCGGGATGCAAATTCCCGTGTCTGGCCCAAACCGACTCGAGAAGGAATCTGACGGCGTGAGCGTCTCCCTTGCCTCCCCAGCTCCTGCTTTGCGACCAGCGAGATCGGCGGCAAGAGACTCGGAAACACTTGTTGAACATGTCCTTATAGCACTTGTAGTTCTCTGGCAGAAACTGCTGCATCTTTCTTGCGTCCCAGGTGTCAGAAGAACGGAAGGTGATGGGCTTCCTCTTGCCGTAGGGCTGCTCGGCTTTTGCCGCTTTCTTGCGAATTCGCCTGATGCTTTTGGCGATCTGTTTGAGCACCGGTGCGTTCTCCTCATCTTTCTCCGCAGCTTCTTCTGCAAGCTCTTGCGCCTCTTCGCCATCGCCATACTTGCGATCCTCTTCACCTCAGATCTAAATTGTAATTTGATTTATTTTCTGATGAATCAAGCAATAACTGACGAAGGCAGCAAAAGACAATGACAACAACTGAACGAGGAAGTGGAATCTAATCTAACAAGTTAAGGGGTTTTGGGTTCAGTGTCAACCTTGCTTGGCCAGGCTACCCAAAAGGTTCCCCAAAGAGTCTGCATTATTCTGGCACCGCCAGAACATGGATCTCTCCAAGGCTTGTGCCACGAGCTCCTCCGTGGTGGCCAAAGTTTGTCGGATGGATTCTTGCAGAAGCCCTGCAAAGTCATCAGCCTCTTCAACGACGCCGTGCTCGTCCTGTGACATGAAGGATCAATGACACCGATATCAGTTCTGTCAACGTCACTGTTGCTGCATTGACAGAACTATTTCACAGAATGAAGCGCTCTGAAATTCAAGACTTCAAGGAGTCAAATTTGTGAACTGAAGCTGTGCCAGCAGAAGTTCCTTGAGGAGGCGCTTCAGCATGGACTCCGGGACGTTGAAGAATCCTTCTCTTGCGGAAAACTGCAGCAATGAGACCGATGTCTTGCTTCTTTCCCACAGCAAGCCAGGCAAGGGTGGTACGACAAAGTTCTCCTGCCTTTGGTTTTTTTTTGGCGCCTTGTGTCTTCTTGTCACCGCGACAGTAAGCGGGGCAGCTGGAACTGCATCTAGCACAACCCAGTCGGAGAAGTTGATGACTGCCTCGAAATGCAGCACCACCGGGTCTTGCAGCTTCAAGAAGACGAAGGACTCTTGCTCGCACCTTTCCATTCTCAGTAATCCCACAGCCGTGTTTTGCGGCCAGGGCCCGAGACTGAGCCAAACCTTCGCTGTGTCGGTCTTCTTGCGGACGACCAGGCCAGCAGTGATGAAGGCGCTTCTCCAGGAGGACATCAAGGTGTTCATTCTGGCGGGGGGCGTGTTGACCATGAGGATTTGCTCCAAGAAGGTCGCGTGGTAACCCATGCTGCTCAAGTTTGGCCAAGAAGCTTTCCCCATGACCTCTTGCAGCTTCGGGTGCCCATCCATCTTGCGCGTGTGGTGCACTGCTTTGGGGATGGGCTCTTGCGCGGCCACAGTTTGCCCGTTCGTCTCGATCTCGGGGTAACCGAAAGAATGCAACACCTTCGACGTGCAAACTTGCGACCAGGAGTCTGCCGGGGCGAAATCGTGCATCTTGCCTTCTGCTGATTCGGCTTCCCTCATCTTGCCAAAGCCCTCCTCGTTGTAGGTGAAGATCATGGACCCGAAGCAATCTCTGAGATACTGGACCAGCTCTGGCGTGGCTTTCCAATCGTTTCTTGCCGCAAATCTTGCCAGGTCAGAGACCCATCGGAGGCGCATCGCAGATCTGGTAGCTGCAAGTTTGCACCAAGGGTTTTCTCTTATCAATTCGGTCACCTTCGCATCAGCTGCGGCAAAAACTTTCAGCTCTTGCAGGACCTTGTCCGCCGCCTCGACGCTCTCGCAGCCTCTTGCCAAAACCAGCGGGAAGCAGCCATGTGAAAGCCTGGGCGCATAGTTAAGTTAGGGTTACCGGAGCTGGGACTGGGGTCGGTTTATTTCATTCAGTCATCATAATAATTTTAATTTAATGGGATCATATCCAAATTTGTAGTAGTAGTGTGAGTCTGACTCTGACTGACTGAAGTCTGCAGCATTCGAGGAACTTGAGCTAAGTCCGTCAACGATTGGTGTCCAAATTTACTTGTTCTCCAGTGACCATTGTCGACACATGGCCTGGTCATGCTTCCAAATCTTCAGGTCGCACAATCAAGGTTAGCCCAGAATCAATCAATGCTGCACATGTTCGACAAGCGACTCGAAGAGACAGTGGAATCTCATCATTGCGATCGCATAGCGGAAGAGCCGCTCGTAGAGGAAGTCTTGCCAAGTCAGTTCTGCGTCGTCTGGCTTCAGCGAGAAGTAGTACAAGGAGTTGCCAGCCGCCAACGCGTCAATGATGCCCATGCTGCGGTGGTTCTCTGGCAAAAGTGCCTCGTTGGCGATCTCTTGCACCTCATAATTCGACTCATGGTACTTGGCAGACAGACTAAAGTCGTACATTTTTTCTGTGGATGAACATCGCTAAAATTATATTAGTAATTCAGCCAGAGTCACGACAGTTCGCCATCGCCCTTGTGCCTGCTCTGCCAAGTACCTCCACGAGCCCTCTCGTCCTCTTACGCTCTGGCGAATCCTGTTGAGTTCGCGGGATACCGGAACAGAGACGCAGTACCAAGCATTCACGTTTCCCAGGACCTCTGGGTCGCACACTAGGTGCATTATGGCCTGCAGCTTGTTTTTGAACTTCGACAAAGCTGCAGCCTGCTGCTTCTTGCTCTCCGCCAGGGTCTCCGCACCGCTGGCGATGGCATCTTGCATGCTCGACAACATTTCCAGTTGCCCACCATTCTGGCGCAGCCAGCCGTTCTTCAACCCGAAACTGACCAGAATGATGCCCAAAAGGCCTGCTTCTTGCCTGATGTTGTGCCAGGCTGAATGAAACTCATCCCAACGAGATGCATTTCCACTGCCGATGTGCTTCTTGCCGATGCTGCTGCCTTGCAAGAGGCGGATGATGTCTGGCACACTGAGATCGTGCTCGGCGACACCAATTTCCATGGCCACGTGTGGAAGAAAGAACTTCATGATCTCCCATTCTGCAGAGGTCTCTTGCTGTCTTTGTTTCTTCTTCAGCGTCTCCAGAAAACTCGTAACTTCTTCTGCGACGATGCGCTTCCACTTCATGCCACCCCAGGGACCTCGTGTCCAGCTTATGAGCGCATTGGCCCATCTTGCGCTGTAGTTTCCATAGGTCTGCGCATTCTGCAGGACACGCTGTAGCTTGTGCCTGGGGTCGTAGATGAAGATGCTGCGGAGTCTTGCGTGGAACATGAGGAACATCTTGCAAGCTTGAGCATCAGTGCCGTGGTCTGTACAGCACACCAAGACTGGTGTCTTGCCCAACGGTTCAGCGTCTTGCATTTTCTCTTCCTCCTCATTTTCTGGCGCAAAAGCCACGAGTCCTCTGGCGTTGTTGGTGAGCTTGACGATGTGATCCAAAGCCAGCACTTGGTCGTACGTGCTTAGTCTGCAGGCGGGCTTCTTGCGGCTGGACAGAGTCTCGGCTTCAGCATCTTCCAAGTCTCGTTTGCGATCTTGCCCTCAGCTTCTTAAGCAAATGGTCGAGAGCAAGCATGCCAAACTAAACTGACCGCTTAGATCTACTTAGACGTAGTCTTTGGCGGACGTGTATCCAGCCTCTTACGTTGGTTTGCAAAAGAACGCCAACTCAGCTTGAATGTCTTCCATTGACAGCCCAAGGCTCGAAGGATCGACCTGACATCGATGGGCCCAATACCCGCAGTTTCTAGCGAGTCGTCTCTCTGGCCAGGAATCTGGTGGCCGGAGTCCTGGTGCACCTGAGGGAAGACAGAAGCGACTCCATTAGTTTAATGAGCCTTTTAACATTATTTATTAACTCTTTAATTAATATTAATGAATTTCTGGCTCTGATTGGCCTGCGGTGGTGCCCAGCCACACTCGCCACTTGCCAAGTTCATGCAGGCGTAGGACGTGATCTTGCGACCACCGACGCGGGAGGAGTCGAAGCACACGTTCAGGTGTCTTGCGCCCCAGGTTGCCGCCAACAGAGTCTTGTA